>JAXGGA010012381.1:0-38929 GCA_038373865.1 Uloborus plumipes | reverse complement strand
CATGGGGTATTTTGATCAAATACTCAAACTAAAATTTGTTTATATGACGGTACGTACCTTCCCTTTCTTTAAAGTAAGGTGGGGGTAAGTGCGTACCATTATGATGGGGCAAGTGCGTACCACTATCATGAGACATATGCGTACTATTATGCGGAGCAAGTGCGTACCATTATGATGAGACAAGTGTGTACCATTACGTGGAAAATCCGACTCTCATAATTCACCTTTAATTTTGCTTACAACTCTTTTATAAGCCGATTATAAATCCGACGTCATTTCCATCAAGTATTTATATTTACATTGAATGCGGCATAAGATTTCAATTTTATTCATTACCTCTGAAATATATTGGCTTTTAGATATCAGTTAGTAAACTTTTCGCTGAACATAGCGATCATAAGATATACTTAATTTAAACCAGAATGACAAATGAAGCAATGAAATTAAGTGAAACACTAAATAAGAAACCAACTGATTCAAAAAACGACGGTGGAGTAATGAATAAATTATAGTTAAGAAAATTTAGAACACCTTGTGAAAAACTATTTCAATGTACAAGAGAAAAAAAGTACGTACAAGTATCATATCATGATCAATTATTTTCTTTCTTTTTTTGCTCTTTATTTTGTGTTTTTCCTTACTGCTGCTGATTCTAATAAGAAAAATATTTCAAAACCTTATTTATTTAAAAAAAAAAAAAAAAAAAAAACGAATTGTTCACTCAGGTCACCTAAATATCTACCATACAAATAGAATTAAAGAAAATCACAGGGGTACGCAGTTACAACAACGCCATTGGACGCACGTGTCTCATCTTACATTTAAGAAGGGGTAAGTGCGAACCCTGGCTTAAACACAGACTGATTAATGTATTAAACTAAAATAAACTATGTAGACTATAAGTGATTATTACTGAATAAAAACAGCCTACATTTGCTCAATTGGTCTTATTAAAAGGACAAAGAAAGAATCACAGACACAACTCTCTCAATTTTTAAATCACAGTTGCTCGCAAGACACGTGGGATATCACTGATTGCGTTTCATCCATGCAAGCAAGTACTGATCTCTAGTATTAGGAATTATCCCAAGGCAATTACCTAACATATTTAATATGTGCCAGAAGATATTTCCTGCTCATATTCGCATAATTTATGGTGGACGCACTTAACCCGCTAGGTAGGGAAAGTGCGTACCTTAGAATAGGTGTCATAAACCGGGTCACAAAACCTATGCTTATGGTTTATTTGACATAATATATGCTTGAAAATCTTAGTAAAGGATCTGGAAAGAAAACTAAAAAAAAATGTGGTTGTACAAGATTTTTCAACAGAGCAGCATCCTTGAGAACATGAACTTTGAAAAAAAGGGTACGCACTTATCAGAACTCACCCTATAATAATTTTAAGTCATAAGCATCTTCCTTGCTAAAAACTTGTCATTTAATTTCCTTTTGAAATAATTTGATTTAAAGTGCAGAAAATACTTTTCAAAGTAAGCATAGGAACAATATGAAGTGGTTTCGAAGAACAATTTTGAGCTACCATTAATAATATTACTCTATTATTTGTGAGTGGTACTCATTGATTTTGTGAAGAATTTTCAACGGAATCTCTTGATATTTATTCTTCTTACTTTTGTATTTCTTCTATATCTTATTTACTTGTTTTCGTCCTTTTTTTTTAATTTTATTTAAGGTTAAGTGATGTTTTAATGAATACATAGCAAACATTTTTTGAAAATCTTTATAACCATGTCCCGCATGTACATTGAGTTGACAAAAATCATGTTTTTGAGGTATGAAAATACACAAATGTTAACATTGTAACTTTAACTTGCATGTATGAGAACTGCATTGGTAAGGCTTTCATTTATATTCAAATGATTTGCATAAAAAAACACTCTGGCATGATTATGGCTACAAGAAGAAAATAAAAGGACCTTGAATGAAATAGTAGAAAGTGCTGGCAGGGTAGAAAATTCAATTTCAGAAATCGGTAGAGAATTCACATTTCTAGTTCCTTAGGGTCAAAAGACTGTAGATTTGCATAATTTCGAGCTTTACCTTCAGCCATTGACAAAGCAGTGGCTGCTAGCCGGTACTAAATGATTGAGACCAGCTACTAGTACGTAGACATCTCAACGTTAATAGACAATCAATTTCGAATGAAATAATCACAGGAATCACGTAGAACGTGTTCATTACTTACGTGTCCATTAGAATAGTGCCTCAAAATTTGGCTTAAGCAGGTTCTGACTGCGGAATAGCGACTACAGTGCCTGTTGAGTCCATGCCACGAACATTGAATGCAGTTTGCCGTTCAGAAGAAGGTCCGATACGATATTAGTAGGTATTCTATGGCTTTGTCTAATCAGTATATATCAAGGGGACAGGAAACAAAATGATGGGTGTATTTTTGGTGACAGATAAGGTGAATAGTAGAGAGGTATGGGTGAAGCAAATGCACCCACAGCTCGATCATAGCATCCTAAGACAGCAGTTTCACCCTTATTATGGGCTCATCAGTTAGGAATTGCCACTGATCGAGCCGGAGGCAAAAATCCTCTTAATGTAGCTAAGATAGCCAACAAACTGGTAGATAAAGTGAATTTATCTTACCAGCGAGCGTCCGCAAACTATGGTGCGGCTCAACTCGAAATTTGAAGGCAAAAGCTGGGTAATGTGCAATGAGTTACCGCCCATAAGCCAGGGCTGAGGCAGAACTGAAGCAAATGCACCCACAGCTCGATCATAGCATCCTAAGACTGCAGTTTCGCCCTTATTATGGGCTCTTCATGGTGTAGGTTTTTGACGGGCCCAGCTGACCATTAATTTCTCTTCAACCAACCGCCTCTGGGCTATCCCGGTGAAAAATTCAACAATCTTTGCGTACCACCACAGCGAGACGGCCAATCTTTTTTTCAGTTTTTAAGGAATATTATTCCAGATTTTGTGTACAGTGAGAGAAGTAGTGATGAGTTTTCTATCGCTTTGGCCTGTGGGGATCTCTTCCGATGACCTGTTTCGGCCGGTTTTTATTTTTGAAGCTACCGACTCGGAAGCAAGTTGTGTTTGCAGTGGATCTCTGGAAGTGGAAGGGAGTGATAATGTATGTCTTTCCTACATTTTCTGGGGATGTGTCTGGGGCGCCCTTTCTTAAGGAAACAGTTTTGACGTTGTCAAGTTATATTATGAATTTGGTATTGAGGTTTGATCACGGACTATAGCAAAATCGATTTGTTGAAGAGGATTGCTTTTGTATAGACCCTGGTTGGAAAACGGAGCTTTCGGAGAAATATTTTTTAAATAGTCGGGCCTCACCAAAGCGGCTGTCTTTGTTGACTGGGGGAGGAACTATTTCACTTATTTGTAGGGTGTCACATACTAATAGTGCTGCAGATTCTGTAGAATAATGATGATGATTCCAGGAGCAGTACAGAGTGGAGGAAGTTTGTGGTTCATGGTTTGTTTTTTCAGAAAACGAGCCTAGGGTGGAAATTGCAAGTCTGAGTGATGACGTTGGTAACATTGGGTCACCCACTGTAAATGGTTTTCTTTCACTATTTTTGAATGTAAACTGGCATCTCCCCAACTTTTTATTTCATGTTTTTTGTCTGTACATTGCCATATTTAAATTTTTTAATACTCTGATTACACCTTTTGTTTTTAATTAACTTATTTTCTTTCGTAATTCTTCATTCCGTTTCCTCCCCCTTCTTACTCTATTTACTGCATTGCTTCGGAACATAATTTCCCTCCGTTAGTACAGGTAGATATCAAAATAATGAAAACACTTGAGGTTCATAAGAAAAACCTACCGCTCATCGCAAAATAAGCAATCAATTGTTCTTTAACTTTAGTCATACAAAATATAGACTTCACCGGACATTTCTACATTGTAATTAAAACACTCATGCATTTTGGGGACGACAAAAAGGGGGTCGGAAGAAAAACCGCTCTTTGACCATAACTCTTTGAAAATAGCTTGGAATAAGCTATAAATTTCAGCAATTAATTAGCATACTATGTATAATTACTGTACAAATTTTTATGAACGTACCACTCTTACTTCCGAAGATATGAAACATTTTTTAAAAAACGGCAATTTTATTTGAAGGGTTTTTGCTCATAACACGTAGAGTTTTTGATCAAACCTTATCAAAACTTCAGGAAAGATGACAAAATAGAAGAGAAAGAACATACTAAAACGGAAAATAAAAATGTGAAAAATCCGATGAGATATGAACGTTAAAAGAAAATAATTTTTTACGGCGCATGCGCAAACGACAGAAATTTATAACTACAAAAATATTGTACCCTGATTTATACTACATCTTATAAAAAAAAGTTTCAGTCGAATATCATGAAAATTGAAAAAGACATCAGCGATCTAGTAAGCTGTATTTAACTCATTCGCAGACAATACATAAATAGTGAGGACCTATCCACAAAGAACTATTTTTAAATTAAAGGTTATTGCGTCATCGTTCAAAACCAACGTTTCAGGGGGTGTCCGGATACTTTTAGCCACCTACGTATCAGGTTTTTTTGGCCGATTAGGCGAAATGTGACTTCTATGCCGAATATAAATTTTCAAACTGTATACAATTTAACATTAAAAAAAAAAAAAGCTCGATTGTCACCACACCATTTGTTGACAACCCCTTGCCAGTTATGTATTGTCTGTGAATGAATGAAATACAGCTCACTAGATCGTTGATATCTTTTTCAATTTTCATGATATTCAACTGAAACTTTTTTTATAAGATGCAGTATAAATCAGGGTACAATATTTTTGTAGTTATAAATTTCTGTCGTTTGCGCATGCGCCGTGAAAAAATATTTCATTTTAACGTTCATACCTCATCGGATTTTATATATTTTTGTTTAACGTTTTAGTATGTTCTTTCTCTTGTATTTTGCCATCTTTTTTTAAGTTTTGATGAGGTTTGATCAAAAACTCTACGTGTTATGAGCAAAAACCCTTCAAATAAAATTACCATTTTTAAAAAATGGTTCATATCTTCGGAAGTAAGAGTGGTACGTTCATAAAAATTTGTACAATAATTATAAGTAGTATGCTAATTAATTATTGAAATTTATAGCTTATTCCGAGCTATTTTCAAAGAGTTATGGTCAAAAAGCGGTTTTTCTTCCGACCCCCCTTTTTGTCGTCCCCCAAATGCATGAGTGATTAATTTCAATGTGGAAATATCGGGTGAAGTCTATATTTTGTATGACTAAAGTTAAAGAACAATTGATCGCTTATTTTGCGATGAACGGTAGATTTTTCTTATAAACCTCAAGTGTTTCCATTATTTTGATAACTACACTGCGATTCAAAAGTTTAGACAAAATGCAAATATGTGAATAAAAAGAAAACTATTCTACGAAATGCGTTCAAATTTCTACTGCTGGTACACAAAATGGTCCCAAACACGTGTCTGGAGTTCTTATAACTATAACTGGAATCAAATTTTGGATATTACAAAAGACATTTTTTTTACATTGTTGCAAAAGTTTAGACAATAGTCAGATTTTATGCAAATATCCCTTGAAATGTGATAGGTGGAGGAAATGCGGGACTGTATTATTCATTTATAAAGTGCAGAGATTGCTGAATAAATAATCAAAACCTCAAAAGCTCTTTAGTTCTCGTGTAAAGAAGATGAGAAAGTTTTGAAGCCAAAATTTGAAAATAAACCTACTTTATTAATTTTTTGTCTTCTAAATCGGCTCTAGTATAGTAGTACATTGTTTTTTACTTTGTGGAGAGCAAATTCAGACATGCGTATCGATCAAAAAGTCCAAGAAAAATTATATTTCTTAAGGATGAAGGAATTGAAAAAAAGGCTCAGACTGACAATTCGCGCCTTAATCCTACAAAACTTCAACTTGGGTCAAAAACAGCACGTGACAGCACAAGTAGATGAACAACTGAATCGGAATGCATAAAAAAAACAAAGAATTGTGCCTGAGCTTTTTCGGACAGAGTGTCCCGAATAAGCCAGATTTTAATGTGAAAAGCAGCATATGTATCATCGTGACTAAAAAATGAATGGTACTTTTTTTGATAAAAATTATTAAAATTGGGATGGCCTAGATGGATTATAATCCTTTTCGCGGGACTTGAGAAATATCCAATGATCATATGCTGTGCTGCTTTTACCAATAAAATATGGCTTATTTGGGACACTCTGTCCGAAAAGGTTCAAGCACAATTCTTTGTTTTTTTTTATGCATTCCGATTCAGTTGTTCATCTACTTATGCTATCACGTGCTGTTTTTGACCCAAGTTGAAGTTTTGTAGGATTAAGGAGCGAATCGTCAGTCTGAGCCGTTTTTTCAATTCCTTCATCCTTAAGAAATATAATTTTTCTTGGACTTTTTGATCGATACGCATGTCTGAATTTGCTCTCCACAAAGTAAAAAACAATGTACTACCATACTAGAGCCGATTTGAAAGACAAAAAATTAATAAAGTAGGTTCATTTTCAAATTTTGGCTTCCAAACTTTCTCATCTTCTTTACACGAGAACTAAAGAGCTTTTGAGATTTTGATTATTTATTCAGCAATCTCTGCACTTTATAAATGAATAATACAGTCCCGCATTTCCTCCACCAATCACATTTCAAGGGATATTTGCATAAAATCTGACTATTGTCTAAACTTTTGCAACAATGTAAAAAAATATCTTTTGTAGTATCCAAAATGTGATTCCAGTTATAGTTATAAGAACTCCAGACACGTATTTGGGACCATATTGTGTACCTGCAGTAGAAATTTGAAAGTATTTCGTTGAATAGTTTTCTTTTTATTCACATATTTGCATTTTGTCTAAACTTTTGCATCGCAGTGTACCTGTATATTTATTGCGAATGTATTCAATGTCGTTTAATTTATTCGACAATGTATATCGTATATCGCATTTTTTGGAAATTTATTACTTAATCACAAGGTGTCATTTTGTCTTGTTTGTTTTGTTGCTTACTATTTAATATTTATTTCCTGTCTTGAAATAGAGGTTCTTTGTAACTCCGAAGTACGGGTCTGCAAATCTCTGCAATTTTCGAAGAAAACCGGTGCGAAACCTGAAATTGCTTTTCGACCACAAATTTTTTATTCATATTTCAGAGAGTTTTTGCTTCAATATGATTAAATTATTTAATACGCGCATTTCTAACTGACTTACCGTGAAATCTTAGTTAAAAATTCAGTAATTTTCCAAAGTTTGAAGCATTGAATTAAGCAATTTATTTATCTTATATCAAAAAAAAAAAAAGAAAAAGCCCCCCCCCCCCCTTTTTTAACTAACAGTTAAAGGGGGATGATAGGGGCGGAACAGAAAGTTCTGAAATACTTGTCTTTTTGAAAAATGGAAAGAATGAAAGGAATTCCACATTTTTTTTTAAACAACCTAGCCTTAAATAAACGTGCACGTTAATAAATATGCTACAATTCAGATACATTAGCTACTAATAGCTTTTATTTTATGCTATAATCTACACCATTCCCCGCAGATTACTTCAGTTTAATACCGCGTTCTACAATTTATGCCAGGCAGAACATGAAATGCAGAAAACTCTCACTCATCTGTGCTAGTACATTTTCCGGGAGATTAACAACCTAATAATAAAAAACAAACCACGAAAATTATTGGTTTGGCTCAGTCCTAAGTTTCTGCGTCTCATGATCTTTGGGAACGATTGAAAAACGGATCGATGTTACAAACATATTCTTAGATTTTATAGCTAAATCGAATGTTTCTGAAAACCTAAAAGAAAGCTGATTTACTATGAACAACGTAAGAATTTCCGATTAGGAACTAAGAATAAAACTAAATTCCAATATTAAACTCGACATGCTTATACCAAATGGAAACATAAATCATTTATCTTAAAAATCATTGTTTTGTCTTTCATTCGAACTGTACTATCGGAGCGTCAGCTGTAGAAATTGAAATGTTTTAAAGCTCCTTTGAAATATCTGCGAAATTAGAAAGTGGAGAAAATAAGCAATTTGCATATTTATGCGGAATTAAAAAAATATATATGTAATGCAAATTCTTAACGTAATATAGTACTAGTTCCAACTGTTTTGAAATAAATATTTATAATTAAACCCAAAAACTTGGAGTTAACATATATATGAACTCTCAATGTATTTTTTACAGATTGAATTTATATTTATGTTGTGAGAAGTACATACACTTCACAACTATAAAACTGAAATGATTATCATACGTCAATGCGTTAGAAAGCACTATTTTTAGATTTTGAGCATGCATTTCTTCTCTCATTTTTTTTTTCTTTTTTAAAAATTATATTGCAATTGTTTAAAGAATTGTCCGTATTTCAGTTTAAGAATAATAAAAATCGAGTTCATAAAATAGTTTTAAGAAATATGTAATTTTACAGTAAAACGAAAATTTAATTTTAGTTGTTTTAATTTATTATTGCATTAAACTAACTGAAAAAACATAAATGTTTCTACTTTACCGATTATTTCGATTGGATAATCTCTTTAAGAAAACTTGAACTTAGGGACCATATATGTCCCCCAGTCCTAAAAATTTCAGTTCAATATATTATAAATATCTTTCGCATGCTAAAAATTTACGCACGAAAGTTCGAAAACATTTTGTAACAAAACTGTAAAACAAGTTCAGTGATATTTTCTGGAAGGTAATCTATTTTAAAGTAAGACAGATAGATGTAAAGTAGTTAAACTTTAACATAAATCCATAGTTGCATTTTTTTTTTCATTTAGGGGTGGGGTTGGAAAGTGGTTTTAGAAATACTGTAAAATATTATAATATTTAATATTTTTAATAACTTTTTGTAAACAACTGTTTTTTTTACTTTGGAGTGACAAGCATAGTCCACGCTTCCAAAAAAAAAAGTCGATAACTTTTCTTAACACACGAGATTAACTGAATAACTTAAAGAGCAAAAAAAGTTTTCTGCGTAGATTTAGATTTAAAAATTACAAAGTACAACATAGATAACTGTACACCTAAAAGTAAAACACTTCTTTTGATCCTACTGTAATTTATGTTTTCGCAGTAGTCAATTTTTCAAAATTTAAGCAGCCAACACAAAACAACACATTCAGTAAGAACATCCCATGCCGCATTTAAATGTATAAAAATCCACCTAGCTCCAAAAATAATGTTCATCATTATAACACCTTTCCCTGAAACGCGTCCTTCTTAAGCTTTCTCAATATATAAACGCAATAAGAATAAGCAAACGCGTTTAAGAGCGTTTTTTTTAATCTAGGATATAAAACCTTTAATCTCCTGACATGGCCGCTCATAAAGAACGCCAATTTCTGAAGGGGAAATGCATTTTACTGGCAAAAAGGCTCCGAATCAATGAAGCAGAGTAACGAATTTCCCTTTCTGCTTTCACTTATGCCGTATTAATCTCGAAAAATACGCCGTGCTCTTCCCCTGTTGCTTGCATGTATATGTATGTGAGTTGGGAAAGGTTAATCGTGGAGAGAGCATTCGGTCAGTCTTTTGTGGAGCGAATGGTTTAGGTAATTAAATTGTGCTCGTGCACTTATGTAACACGACTGATTTTATGCTAGATTCTCAAGTATTTTCTTCTGATTCTGGAAGCCTTATATTTTATGCTAAAATTATGTCCCATTATCAATTAAAGTAAATGTCTTACCTTTTTTTCCCTTTTAGAATAGTTATGGAAGTAAACGACATTGCTTGGGTCAAAATGAAGGCGTAATACTTTAAAGTTAGAAAACATTTTTTTTTTTTTTGAAGAAGAAGAAGAAGAAGAAGAAGAAGAGCTTTCCGATTTTTTAAATTATGACCAATTTGAGTTCACGTTTAAGCACTTAGTTCTCATCCTCAAAGCAGTCCATTTGGCCTTAAATATTAAAATTGCGTGGGTCATACCTCAAAATCAGGGAGAGGTCACACCCACCCCTTCAGTCTTTCTAAGTATATATATGAAATTTCGTAGTATTTCTAGTGTTACTATTGTCACGTGGAATCAGAACACTGTGGTAACATAACAAGATTTTATTAAATCAGGCGAGCGATTGGCTATAAAGAACACAAATGCCTCCTCTCAGCTCGATAGAGGTGTTTTGTATAAAACTAAGGAGCATTCTAGAACAATTCAAATAAGGTATTTCAGCAAATTTACATGTTTTCAAATTTCTCTCTGAAAAAGTATTGTGAAAGTAAAAGAGGAATTAATCAATTTTACAAACCTGAGATCCAAACTCGCAAACTCCGAGTTTACCGTTCGGCGCTTTAGCCACTCGATTAACCGGGCACTCGTTTGAAGAAGGACATACGACAATATTTTAAGATCATCAACATTCTTCATTAAAAGCAATAATTTACATAATTGGCATTTCTTGGGCATGAAAAATGTGCAGTGTATATTATCAATTACTAAAGAAATTACAAGTACATTCCGCGCATTGCCTTTTTTAAAAAATAATCAGAATTGAGTCTTAATTTTCTGAGCATAAGTCTTAATTTTAGTTCTGACATTATGGGTACGTCTTTTGTGCATCGAAGGATTGTGGATTTCGCTTTTCACATTCACATGTTAATGGAACAAGAAATGTATGCAAATCGTTTCTTAAATCTGCAGTTATAGTTTTTAAAAAATATCGAGGTATATATATATATTATTGTTATTAATTTACAAAGAAAGACGATTTCCTAGAAAACGTGCTATTAGATTAAATTTAGATTTTTCGATTACATTTCATTTTTTCCCCTAAGTTCCAAATTTCGTTTCTCTATTTTATTTTGAAACGCTTTACCATTTCCACCATTTTATTTAAGCTACTTTCCACACTTTGCCCGGATGATACATACGGAGCTCAAACAATTCTTTTGTTTCAATATTGGAACATTTTCGACAAGATTGATGATCTAATAATAAAAACAAACCATGGAAATTATTGGTTTGGTGGGATTCTAAGTTTCTTCTTCTCACGGTCTTTGGGCCGGATTGAAAAACGGATCAATTTCGCAAACATCTTCCAGGATTTTATAACGAAATCCAATATTTCTGAAATGCTGAAATAATAATTTTCTATTGGGTAGGTGAACAATGCATAAGCATTTTGTTCATGAACTAAATGTAAGAATAAAAATTTCAATACTAAAGTAGCACATGGAAACGCAAATTACCTGTTTTAACGATTAATATTGTGTCTTTTTTAAGCTCAGTTTTAGAAAATGTTTTTCGCCTTTCTCTAATTCAAGAACCCTATTCTTAGATTGGACATATTTTCAAGATGAAAAACAGAAAGTATATGGAATTATACGGAAATATTTTTACTCAGACCGTTCGTAGGCTACAACTATAAATGCAACATGTAAAAAAAAATCCGAGTATGTTCAATTTAAAGTTTTAAGTTCAAACTGGATAAACCATTAAAATCATATGCATTTAAAACTTTTACTTCAAAAAACAACAGAGTTATATACAGTCGACGTTTGATATAACGACCGTTTCCGTCCTACAGAAAACGGTCCTTATAACGAGTGGTTGCTATAAGAGGTAGAACATAGAGTATATTGGGATACAATTGGGAGTTTTGTCACTGGTCGTTATATTAGGATGGTCTTTATAACGTGTAGTCGTTATAACGAGCATCAACTGTATAAACAAGATAACTAAAGAACATGTAAGTGGCTTTACACATTAGTGCTAGTGTTACCATATGGTATTGTTCCAAAGGGTACAGTCTGTGCCCTTGTTAAATTAACGTAGTCTGTTGTTTGAAAATAAAATTTTAGGGCACATCATTTTTTTTTGAAGAGGTCAACCTATAATAAAACTATTCTAGTCTTTATCTTTCAGTAGAATCTCCAACAATTTAAATAATCAACCTTTATCAATTTAAAAATACGTTCCTAGTTTTAATAAATATTTGAAAGTCTTTATCGATATTTGTATTTATTTAATATGTTCAATCACTTTTACGGAATGCATCACCTTTACTATACAAGATATACCTTCAAATGGTCGGTATAAGAATGGTAAAAATATCCACAATTTAGCAGATTTTAGTGAAAATGCCAGAATTGTACAGCAGCATTTTAGACTAAAAATGCTGCGTAAAAACTCAAAAATTCTGACTGTTAACGTTCTTTTCCGCTTATTTTCGCAATAGCACTAAAAATAGAATATACAAGTCATTTTATGGCTTGATTTTTAATTACGTATTAATGGTATAATTTAAACATTAAAGGTAAGAAAATATGCACACCCTCAATTTTTATATGAACTTCGCAATTTATATTCAATATTATAAAACAATGTGGACACATGTATTATTACATAATTATTGATAGCTGTATGTGTAGTCAATTTACATTGCTTTAAAAAGACATAATTATATTAGACACTCCAACAGCAGAAGAATGTATTCATTACGAAAAAGGAAAGATCTTTGTATAGAATACCGATAATGTATCTTTTCAACTTTTTAATACGGCTCATTAATATGTCTTTATTGAACGAAGCTCAAAAAAAGTGGTGCACTTAACAAAAAAGTGATGCATGTGCTTCTAATTGCTATATCGGTTTTTGGAAATCCAATATATATAGATGTATAATAACAGTAGAAAATTGATAATCTATTATTAAAGGCTATTTTTTTTGCTTAAAATAGATGGCATTTCCTAGGTTATTATTTATTTTTATGGTGTTCGATACGAGAAAGGTTATTGCACGAAAGTGGGTGACATAGGATTTCATGTTGTAGTTTTTTGTAAGTATAAATTTTATTCGTTTGCTAAGAATGCACAAGCATGCTATTTGAACAAAGAAATTTCAGATTATGTCAGTACTGCAGTAAAGCTGTACTATGACTTGGGGCCGTGGTGGCCCGATCGGTAAGGCGTCGGACTCGTGTCCGGAGGGACCCGGGTTCGATCCCAGATCAAAGATCCACCGCTTTGATTAATGGTGGCTGGGAGGCGTTAAAATGTCGTGGTCACAAAGTCCTCCAAGTGAAACGATATTTCTGGGGGTGCTAGAACCTAGATTTTGCTCGACCCTAGGTTCTGGTTCAAAATTAAGAATAGAGCGCTCTTCAGGGCCCTATCCCGGTTAGACCACGAAGCTGTGGTAGGTACGGGGGACCCTGGAGTGTGAAATGAAATGTACTATGACTTTGTTTGCTTGCTTTGTACTTTTTTATATTTTTATTTGGTATTTAAGCTGTTCAATGCTTTATGCTTTGCCAATGGACGTTTTTTGCTGCAAAGTTACATTTAAAAAAAAAGAAAAAACTCTACAGATAACTACATCGTAATTCCATGTTAAATAGCGTAAATATTAAGGGATCTGCTCCACATCGACGTAAAGCAGAAAAATGAAGCAGAAACGTAAAATGGATTAAATAGTGTTCCTATGGAAAGTACCCGGATTTTTGGTTTCTGTCTTCGGTTTCGGTCACTTGTTCTGCTGATGTGGAGCAGGGCCCTAACTGAGCTTTACAAGTGGGCCACCACGAAGAGTAAGTTAGACTCTTTTACGGTAGAAACGTTGTTTAATTTCCTTCCCTTGACTAATTATTTTATTCGAAAATTCAAACAAACTTTTTTTAAAAAAGTAAAAAAGAAAATCACATTATGCGTTTATTGAATCAATACAGTGATATTTTTATGTATATTTTGCAACTATTAACACAAAAAATAGACCGATAAATTAGGACATATCGAACTATGCATTATCATTCAATACTTCTCCAGCTCGTTTATTCCATCCAAGGACTTCAGTTTCGTGCTTATTATGCACTCATCAACATGGAATAGGAATTAAATGAGCTGGAGGCAAAAAAAAACCCTGTTTGTCTAACCTAATGTTTCCCTAAGCATACATTTTCGAATTGTTCTGTACCAAGTCCGGTCCCTCGCTGATGTTCTAATTTCACATTAGCTACCAGATTTTGTTGACTCTCTTTGCTCGTAAAGATGTTTTTTTTTTTTTTTTTGGCTTCCAACTCGTATAATTCCTATTCCGTGCTGATGAGTACATAATAAGCTCAAAACTGCAGTCCATGGTTGGAATAAACGAGCTGGTGGTGTATTGCATGCTTCTGCCTTAGCCCTGGCTTAGGGGAGGTTACTTACTGCTTATATGCATTAGCATGTTTTTGTCTTCTTCGTTTTTTACTTTCTTTGGTAAATCGGATCCTCATTGATTAATACTTCCTCAGAGGAAGTGCAAAGTATTAATATGCTTTCTTTTAGAAGCCTTGTCCACATCTGTCTTGTACTATTTCCATTTTGAGCCGGAGGAAAAGCAACTTGATATTCCGAAAAGCCAGCTACCTAATGGGCTACGAAAGTTTTACTGATGGTTGAAGTCTCGTTCCACGCAGGTATATACTTCTACTTTTAATGATTACTATTTGGCTGTTTACGTGAAGGTAGGCTGATCAGTTTGACTCTGCTTGGGGACAAAGGGTCATTCTTTCATGGAGCTTGAAGACATTTCGAAAATAGCTGTTAAAGTAAGACCAAGGAGAGATGGCATATTTACTGGAAGCGGTGTGGCATATTACGATTTCTGCCAACGGACGCCACTAGTTTCCCACCCTTGGAAACACCCTTGGAACTGTTTCCCACACTTTGTGGCCAGCTGCAGCATTCTTTCAAATCCATAAAACACTGCTGCTACGCCCTCAAGTTGACCTTTGACCGTTTGGACAAAATTCCTCATCCTATCCCATGATCTTTGTCCAGCTGCATCTCTGGACAAGGAGATGGGGATCTCATTCCCGGTTGTTTTCTGAGAAGGGGGGAGGGGCGGACATCTATTTCGGTTGCGCTGGGGAGCGGCAACGAAATCGAGGAGAACGCTCTGAAACTTTGGAGTGATCAGACATGCTTTCTGACTCTCCAGAAATCTGTATTACAGAACCCAATGTTAAAGTTTAACATTTGTTGTAAATATAGTTGTAGTATATGTGTAAATAGAGAATGTTCAGTTTAATTCTGTCATTCAATGCTTGACCACTCAGCTTGTCACGCCAATATGATACAGCGGAAACGGACCAGTTCACTTGAAAACAGGCTGAAGTAAGAGAACGCGCGACTTCAATGCTTACGCGTTCTCGGAGATCCAATCTATTTCAAAATGAAGTGTTCCGTTTCCACTTCTAATCCACCCGCCATCTCTCCGCGGTCTAGCTTTAGTGACACTTATCGAAGAGTCACTGTTTTCTAATGGTGAGTTATGCACGTTATGTCTGTCAAAGTAACAGAGGGGCCGTGGTAGCCCGATCGGGAAGGCGTCGGACTCATGACTGGAGGGATCCGGGTTCGATCCACCGTCTTGATTAATGGTGGCTGGGGGACGGTAAAAATGTCGTGGTCACAAAGTGCTCCATATGAAACGATACCTCTGGGGGTGCTGGGCCAAGGGTTTGCTCGACCCTTGGTTCTGGTTCAAAAAGAACATAGCGCTCTTCAGGGCCCTATACCGGTTAAACCACGAGTTGTGGTAGGTACGGGGATCCCTGGAGTGTGTGAAGTGTCAAAGGAATAGAATGATCCACGTCCTAATTGAAAATTAAGCTATAAGTTATACGCTACTGCGGCTGAATTTCTGAGAAGGTTTATGCACAACAACCACAACAACAATGCTATCGAACCAATGAATAATACTATGATATAACCTAAAGCGTAACACATTTACAGCTGAAATATATGTTTTCTTTCAAATACGTTTATGCGATGTTCTATCCCACTACGTATCTCTCGTAGTAAGAAAACCGTAGTAAATGATTTAAAAAAAAAGAGTTTATATTTTGAAGTTGAAAAGGTTTTAGAGATATTTGAACCAAAAAAAGGATTTTCAGTAATTATTAACGTAAATGTTGACTTGAAAATTTTGGTAGTAACATTTTGGTTTTTAAAAACTAACTAAAAATTTATTAAATAGAGTGATTTTTGAATTTGAATTAGTTGTTAAGTTAAAATTGTTAATTTTTTTTAAAATTAATTAATATTTTTGTGCTCCTATTTTTAAATACATAACATACGACTTTAGATTTTTTTCAAACTTAGATTTTTTTCAAACACTTTTAACAGTGCAACTACCAAGAACTTTACTGTGAGTCACATAAAAAAGTTACGTAAATATTTCTAGAAATCTTAAAGTTATAAATAATGCTTGGCATTTAACAGAAGTAACTTTTTTTTCTCTAATTTTAAACTGAAATGTAAAACAGAAAAAGAAGAAGATTATAGTTCAGATATTCTTCCTAAACAACCACAAAAAAAGTCTGCACACTTTTTAAAGTAACATTCTTTTAATTAAATATTTTATTCATTACGCATTTTTTAAAAAAAATATTTCACTAAAAAGAAAAAAATAATAGAGTAAATGAGTAGGCCGATATAAAAACTAGGTTACACGTAAAGACTTTTTGAAACAAAACCATTAAGATTTTAAAAATGTGATGCTTCAGAAAAATATCAAAAAAAAAAAAAAAATGCAACTGATTAAATCATGTTAAAGAAAAGGCCAAATTTGTAGTTTAAAGAAGAACATAAAATTACTTTGCAGCAAGTTTAGCCATTGTTCAAAATAACGTAATATTTCAGGAAAACTTTTCACGAGAACATCTGTGGATCAGTAAGCTTAACACCATGCAAAGAAAACTGCAACATCCATCAAACCATGAAGAAAAATTGTTGAAGCGTGTAATCCTCTGAAAAGTTCACTGTCGACTGAATAATATTACTAGAGAGGATTATTTTTCGTTTTAGACAACACTTGCTGATGTATTTTGTGAAGGGTATTCCATATAAAATTTACAGACTAGGTTTAACTGAAAAATATCCGAAATATGAATGCATGTTTGTAAAAAAACAAAACAAAAAATTACTAGAATAATATGAAAAAGTAATAATAATACAGTAGAAAATTTAGTTATTGAAGAGATTATTACTTCGTAAAGATGCACAGAACAGTTTACTTTGGCACAAGGCAATTCGTCTACTTTTTATCTAGGCAAAAGCAGAAAAATGTTATTTTCGCCATTGCCAAGTGTGTTTCGCATGCTTTAATTTTAAGTTTTAGTTCAATTTCAATGTTTTTGATGCCTTGGCGTATTTTTTGAAAGGTTATTTTACAATTTACTGAAGCTTTTAATTTTGTAGGCAGCCTATTTTACACATTAATGGAGATTTAATGCCTTTTATTGATTGTTTTATTTGTTGCCAATTTTTTTATAACTTTTGTTGATTTTTAATAATTGAGTTTGCTTCTTTTGCGGAATATTTAATATTTTAATGGGAGGTTTAATCGTGATTATTGACTTGTTATAAATAAGAGAAACTGAGAACATAAAAATGTTGCTTATTATCGCCAAATAAGTAATTTTCATGTAACTTTACGCTTTGCACTGGAAGTATTTTAACTGTATATCGACCTTAGGGCGGGAAGTTTTTGCTCTTTTCATTCTTTTCTAAAAAATCATTTTCTTAAGGTCATAATGATCGTTTTTATCATCCTTTCCTGATAAGGGAACCGGTACTTCTCGGCAACGAAAAATCGAATTTTTATTTGCAAACTACGAGCTGTTAATTCATATTAAAATCTTAAAAGCACTTAAAAAGTATGTAATCTTCCCATTGTAAAACAGTACATAATTATTTGATCCTTTAACAGTTTGTTAGTGAATCAACAACTTAATTAAAAAAAAAGGAAATGAAAGTAAATTTAATGCTTTAAAGCCTGCTCCAATTCCAAATCACACAAATACAGAGTAGTGAAATACACGAAAGAAACATCTGAACATTTTCAATCATCCATGTGGAGAAATGCATTATGTATTTTGCATTCATACATTATACGTGACTGCTTTAGATAGAAAGCGTAAATGAGAGTCAAAGGTGCGTTCAAAGCAGTTGTGGTAAATCCACGCATTAGATTGGTGAATGGTTTCGTTTGAATAAGATGTAGCCATATATACACAAGTCCCATTCCGGTTTCCTAAATTCATGTTTATTTTGAGAACTATTTCTTAAAGGCTTGAGAAAATGTATTTGCGTCCTGGGACTGCAATTTTTATGTGTCATACACGTATGTTATTATTTTGTAAATCATATACTAATTACACATGACTTTCACAATGTCTAAAATTTAAAATACTGTTTAGTCATATTACCGAGATTTATTGATTGTCGTATGGTAGGCAGAATGAATTTTCTTAGATAGTATATCATTCCACCATACATTATTTATTTTTTCAAAAACACCAGAAAATATTTTAGTGTCAACAGACTCTCAAAACTTTTGAAAATATAATAATACTGCACTAAGCAAAAGTTAATAATAAAACTAAAAGTGTAATGTATATTTAGAAATAATCAAAAATCAGCGTATTAATTGTTGACGCTATCGTATTAAAACATTATAAAGATTAGACCTCTTACGAAGTGTCAATGTAGCCACAAAAACATAATGATGTTTACAGATTGTTGAACGATTAAAAAAAAAAATCTTTTTAAATGCGTCGAACAATTATTAATGCATTAAAATGATTTGCTAAAGTTTTCTGAAAGCATATTAGGCGCGATGTGATTGTCTAACAAGTTGATTTATAAATTCGCGTTCACCTTGTTATCAACGATAAGTTAAATAATTTAAAGGTGACAGCATTCGTTTTAACAGAAATCACTCGAGTGGAAGTTTAAGTTACCTCAGGCACCACCCAAGCAGCACAAAGGCGTTCAAAACACGTTCTGCAACACGTACAGAGCGCACCAGCCGGCACGTTCAAAACACGTTCTCGCAGCACGTATTGTCAACGTCTATGTGTCTCATCGATCGATGGTAATATCACACGTCGAAATCTGGTGTTGACCACCTTTTTTTGTCCCAGTTTTGAACGTGAAATGATAGGTTATATTTAGGTTCTGGAAATACGTTTGTTTTCAGTGCTCCCCAGCTAAAAAAGTATACTACGTATACCCCACTATCCGGGCCGTGACGTGTTTTAACCGTGACGTCATTTTTGATCCGCCATCGTCGCCATCTTGGTTTTTATTATTTAATTACTTAATCAATTTATTTAATTTAATTATTGATTGTTTAATTACTTTGAATTTAATATATTCATTCCGCGGGATTCGAACGCGGGTCCCTTGCGACTCCAGCAGGACACGCTAACCACTAGACGCTACTTGATCATATAGAGGGAGAAAAATAATACTTTAAAAGAAAATTTTTTTGCAGGAGGCGCCATCTATGAAAGACTAAGGGCGTAAATCATATCATTTTATTAGTATGAATATAATGTTTTTTTACTGAAATGCATGCAAATCTGATTAGAATCTTGGGAGAAAGAGTTGTTTAGGATAAAATTTAAAGTTTCTGCAGATATGATTCCTCCCCCCTTTCTAAAAAGCAGCAATTCACGACCTTAATTCTGAGAAATTGGGCACCTCCTTAAGCACTGAAATGACACCGTGATAATATTACTGTTTTTGCACGTCAAATATCACGTTCCTTAAGCACTGAAATGACACCGTGATAATATTACTGTTTTTGCAAGTCAAATATCACGTTCCTTAAGCACTGAAATGACACCGTGATAATATTACTGTTTTTGCACGTCAAATATCACGTTCCTTAAGCACTGAAATGACACCGTGATAATATTACTGTTTTTGCACGTCAAATATCACGTTCCTTAAGCACTGAAATGACACCGTGATAATATTACTGTTTTTGCACGTCAAATATCACGTTCCTTAAGCACTGAAATGACACCGTGATAATATTACTGTTTTTGCACGTCAAATATCACGTTCCTTAAGCATTGAAATGACACCATGATAATATTACTGTTTTTGCACGTCAAATATCACGTTCCTTAAGCACTGAAATGACACCGTGATAATATTACTGTTTTTGCACGTCAAATATCACGTTCCTTAAGCACTGAAATGACACCGTGATAATATTACTGTTTTTGCAAGTCAAATATCACGTTCCTTAAGCACTGAAATGACACCGTGATAATATTACTGTTTTTGCACGTCAAATATCACGTTCCTTAAGCACTGAAATGACACCGTGATAATATTACTGTTTTTGCACGTCAAATATCACGTTCCTTAAGCACTGAAATGACACCGTGATAATATTACTGTTTTTGCACTCCAAATATCACGTTCCTTAAGCACTGAAATGACACCGTGATAATATTACTGTTTTTGCACGTCGAATATAACGTTCATGGGACACTTAGCACCGTTATTTAACCAATAACACCATTTTTGCACCAAATTTGAACGTTCTGGTGCTGCTGGGGCACGCGATGCATGGTAGCAGAATACTATTGACCTTCAGAAATTTAATTCAAACCAAAAGTCATAATGCCCCTAACCCTGTACTGTCCAATCTTTTATCGTACGACCTTTCTTGCATTTGCCCATGTTTGAGGTCTCTTCTGATTTCCTAAAACAGAAGGGACTTGCTAAGTAACATTCAAGCAGAAAATAAAAACTAAAAGCACCGGTAAGTGCGGCTCCTATAGCCTATCACCCCTTTTTCAAATGGAAATGTTCATGACTGCCAGGCGCGCCCTTCGAGTTTGAACAGTACACTCAAAGATTTTTTGTGAGATTTTTAATGAGAAGCTGAGGGAAGCTTTGAAAAGGGCAGGGTTCAACAGTGCACCAAACTTTTTTTAGCATATACCGAAGCTCTTTGAATAAGCAAGATCGAGTCGGCAATCGTTTCCCGAGCTCCATGTTTTGCAATTGAGCCACTTAAAAGCTGCAACTATTTATTATTATTACTACACAAACCTATAAAGGCAATGATAAACAAATGACTTTCGAAAAACAAGTTAACATGAAATTGACGTTTCTTCTCATTTATTCATTTGAAGTAGAAAAATCGCTTTAAGGAGATCTGTCTGTATAAGCAACATTTGTAATTGTTACCATTATTTTTATTTTGTTTTAACAATTCCGCTTTATAAATGGATTATATTACATCTTCTTACTTAAAATGTTGTCTAAAATATGTCAATTTGTTTCTTCACACAAGTATACTTCCCATAGAAATACATCTACATTCTCTTCTTATTAATGTCAAATAATCTTTCCAAAACAACTTTTCCCGTTATTCATCTCAAAACATAAAAGCCCATTTGTAAAAGTGCACAAAATAAGTCAACAACGCTCAAACCCCCACATGTGATTCTAATGATCAAGATAACAGAGAGCGCAAGACAGCATGAGAATTTCCTAAAGAGACCCTTAACTGTCTTCCGGTCAGAAATAATTCAAGTGGATAGAGGAAGCTGCTCGTTATCCTTTAGAGTGTCTATTCTGCATCTTTTACCTAACTGAGGGCAGCTAATATTTCAAACTATCATCTCGCCATAAATGACATTCTTACGAATAAAATGAAACGTATGAAATCATTTAGGAGTATTTCCTTGTAAATACGTAAAATGTCCATGTTTCTCTCGTTACTGTTTAGTTTAGAGGAAGAAAACTGCAAACCTTTAGGTAACTTTGAGTCTCAAATGATCTATTTTAAACTACCCCAGTCTTGTTTAATGATTTTTAGCATTTGTTGGTATTAAGTTGACAAAATACACCTCATCAATTGTATATTTATTTTTTATAAATAATAAATAATATTTTTTGTATTCTCTTAAATTCAGTCATCAGTCACCTTTAAAGGTTAGAAATTAATGGTTAATAAATTATCTTTAACTTGTATTACAACGTTTAAGGTACGAAATAAAATTTCTAACTTAAAAAAAAAAAAAAAAAAACACTTCACAACATCACAAGATTTCTATCATTTATAACGCTGCATTGACTATTACACGTAAAGAGAGCACTTTTAACATAATCAAAAATAACTTTTAAACCGCAGTTTCAGAATTATTGAGTGATGCAATGAGCAGTGCTTAAGATTGACATTTTTTTGCAGTAAATACTAGAAAACTTGCTACATAATCTTGCCAATAAATTGTAGCACCGGACCTTCAAAGTAATTTTTTAAAAGTAAAACCCAGTAAAAATTTTAAAACTGGTATGAGTTAAAAATGACCCGAATGATACTCTAATGCATTTAATTCATTTAGGCATGAACATTAGAGCGAAAGTGTATTAGGACTTCTTTCCTCGAAATAAAGCCTTATATACCTTGCATGCAAAGCTTGAACTTGTAGAGCGTTAGTCCTGTTAGCAGTTTATTGGCGAGATTAAAGTAGGTCACACACTTTTTATTTGCATTGCTTTTTTATAATAGCCTATAGGGTGTGTTAAGAAAGTAATGAGCATGGTTTGGTAACGGCTGATTTATGTTTCTAATTTGTACAAGCCAAAAGCTTCAAAATTTGAGCCTCCTGTATCAATTTACTTCTTTAATCGCACATTTAAAACTCAGAAGAAACCCTTGAAAGAATTGGGCCGGATGTCCTTAAGAAGCTTTGTAACATGAGCTCAAATGTTATCTAGAGGCTTTCAATATTTTCCGTTGAGCATTTTCTTTAAGCGAGAGAACAAAAAGACCACAAAAAGCGATGTTTAACTCATAGGGATCTGAGTATCCATTAGTCTTACTCTAGACAACAAAAGTTTTTTGTTCCTTCAACAACTTTCACACGAGCTATGTTTATACTTTTTAGCCTACTTTCCCGTTAAAAATAAAAGAAAGACGAAAAAAGTATTAAAAGTAGCTTAATGCATCTAAAAAATATCGCCAAGTCCAAAAAATATCGCCAAGTTAAAAAATATCGCCAAGTCAAAAAAAATTTCGCCAAGTGAAAAAAATAAAAAGGTAAAATGAATATCGAAAAATTAAAAATTTGAAAGTAGGGTATTGAGATGGGGAATTTGTGTGTCGGTCGGTCGGTCGGTCGGTCGGTCGGTCTGTCTGTCTGTCCCCCCCTAATAACTTTTGAATGAACAGTCCGATTTGGACAAACTTTTTTTTGTTGGAAAGATCTCGGCGAGTACAGCTCATTCCCATATTTGATTTTTTGATTTGAACAATTTTTGGTTCAAATTTGAGCCGTTCAAACAACCGGTCCCGCGATACTAACTTTTTAATGAACAGTCCGATTTGAACAAATTTTTTTTTGTTGGAAAGAACTTTTCAAAGATACTTCGTTCCCGTATTTACATTTCCGATTTGAACAATTTTTTGTTCAACATTGAACCGCTCAAGCAAGCTGTCACCCCTAATAACTTTTGAGTAAACAGTCCAAAAAAAAATTACTGACTGTGCAGACGATTTTTTGTTTATTTATTCATTTGTTTTATTGAATTTATTATTATTATTATTATTATTTTTGGCAGACGATTTTTTTTTGTAACAAAAATGTTTCATTCACGAGGGCATTTTATTCTTTATTTACTTTTAACAACCGGCAACGGATTAAAAGTGAAATTTGAGACATTTTATCAACGGACGAGTTTTTTTTTCTTTTTTTTTCTTTCTTTGATAAAATGTGTTTTGATGTACTTTGTACTTTTAATTTTTTTTTGAAAACAATTGAGGAATTTTTCTACGGGAGAACTGTAACAGTTACATTCTTTAAAAGGTGCGACAAAACTTTATTTATTCATTTATTTACTTTTTATGTGTCTATTTCATCTGATGAGAGGGGTATATTTTGCTTTTAGAAATCAGCTTCAAGTGCTAAAAAGGTATGTTTGACATAATTTTTAGTCTTAGATAATCAAGAGAATAATGATCAGATGCTAGAATGCCGATGTCGATGTACGGGAAAGTAGGCTCATTTAGTTCTTGACAGAACTTCTTGTTCCGTATTTGAAAACTCTTGATCACTGTCCCTTCAGCAAATGCTGAAAGGTTTACAGAGTCAGCGGTTTGTCGGACGCTTAAACGAAGCATTCACTTTCAGCTAACTTCAGTCCTGACTAGAGGTGCGACACCAATGACAAAACATCGATGATATTGATACATCGACCAAAAAACATCGATGTTTCAAAATATCCAACTTTTCTTTTTAAATTTATTGCGCCCAAATTTGAAGGTACAGTAACCCCTCATTATATCACTCAGAGGGATATATTGCGTTTCCCTTTTTCTCTAAAAAAACATAAACCGTAAGACATTGATGATAATTGTAGAAAGCTTTTTCCAGTGAGACAGATATTGCAATTACTGATTAACGATGTAGCTTTTTATGACATAAGTTTCCTTTTTTTTTGCAAAACATAGATAGTAACCATCGAAAACTTTTTTTAATAGGTCTAATACCGTCACTCATTTTTACTCAACTTTTTCACTGAAATATAAAACATCGATATTGAACTCAAAACATCTATATTAGCACCAGTAAAACACCAGTAAAACATCGATGTTTTCACATCGATGTCGCACACTAGTTCTGACCATTTTTGAGCTTCCAGAACGGATCACATAGTCGAAATCTTCCCTGCCGTCCATGACATAATTCTACCATTTTGCGACTTGGTATTCTAGCAAGCAAGGGAACTCCCATCGAAACATTTTTCTATCCTCAGCATTTTTACTGAACCGTAAGCAAAATTTGATGCTGTATCACTGCTCTAGTGATTCCCCCGTATTGCAATATGAAAAGGAAGTTATGCCAAGAACTTCACAACTGTAAAACAAAATTCTTAATAAGGAAAATTTTAAAAGAAAAAAAATAGTTAAAAAAAAAGAAAAGAATGCGACAAGAAAATTTGAACTCTAATTTGAACTCTCATTTCTAAATAATAGTGTAAATAATTTTAGAGAAAAAAATTCTAGCATTTAAAGAAAAAACTGCTACAGCATATTGTGCTTCATTTCAGGGATAGTTCAGTTTAAAAAAAAAAAAAAAAAAAAACTGCAGGAGAGAAATAACGCCCAGGTCGTCGTTTTTCGCATACTTTATCTCAGGTCAAGAATATTTTTTAGAGAAAAAACAAAAGCAAAAATATGCCTTTAACAAACTTTTTTCCAAACTTGAGCATCTATAAAAATCAAAACCTTCCGAGACTATGAAAGTATTATTTTTTTTTATTTTCCTTGGGGGGGGGGGGTGGATTTTTTGCAGTGGTATTTAGAATTTTATTTTATTTATGTTAAGAATGTCATGTTTTTACGTACGAAATGAGACTAAAAGTGTAACAACAGTTTTCAACGTCCACGTTTTCCTTATCCCTTAATTTACCTTCTTTTATGCGCAGCATTACATAAATACAAGAACAATACAATGACCTGCTTGCATTGATTTTTAATGTTTATGTCTCTTACATCAAGCAGGGGAAATACTTATAGTTAAACTCTTAATATTAGCGCTATCAGAGCTCAATATAAAACAAAAAGTAATGACATCCGAATGTGTTTTAATATTTCAGTTTATTAGTCGTCTTCAAGTAACAGAAAAAGTGGAAAACAATACTTTATTTCTTCAGTGGAGTTCGAGGCTGTTTATGACTGTTAATATTCTTCTGGAATTTTCCTTATTCTGATAAGTATCTAATCTTCAAATACGGAGTTCTTGATGAGATAGAGTCAAACTTTTAATTGGCTAATTGGCCCTACGAGTTTCATCATCTATTTAGCAATAATCTTAGTGCAGCTGAAATGTATAGGTCTGATAAAATATGTAGTAAATAATTTTTCTGGGTTAAAACGAATACTTTCTGTAAATTGCGAATTTTCGGGTTTTTTTACTCTTTTTTTGTTTTGCTTTGTTTTCTTTGTACGTGAAAATAAATACTTTTGTTATGCTTAGCGTTTTTAGGATATCTTAAAGCTTTTTTTAAAAAAATTGAAGCATATTTCAATACATATGAAAAGAAAAAGAAAAATCAATATTTTCGTTAGATTTTGTTCCCTTAATTTATTTAAATTTTAAACATGCTTTTGTGTGCATGAAATACATAGCCAGCTCTACCATGCCATCCTAACTTACTGCTTCCTTACTTCTATGTCTCAATTTTTCTGAACAGATGATACATAGTTTTAAAGATAACAAGTATAATTTAATTTGATGTTACAAATACGTTCGATCCTATCAATGTAAGTTATTATTTTAGTTTTTTTTACTTAAAACCTTTATCGGGCAAAAAGAAACTTCTTCAATAATTTTAAAGTAACCTGCTGTCAAAGGTTTAATCAAAGTACTATGGGAAATATATGATTTACCTTTAAGAAAAACTTAAAGACAAACCAATGGAGAATGGGAATGTAAAATGTGCACCATAAAAGCTGGTATCTTTTATTGAAAAGCTTTAACCTTTGCACCATTTAAATGTAATATAATCTAATTAACTTGCATGCAAAATAGCTTTTTCGAAGAAATTTATTATTAGAGGTAATGAAATTTTACCACTGCTGCTCATATGATTGTTTTTAGTTAAAAAGAAAATGAATATCGTTCAAAAATTAACATTATTCAGATAGTTTTGCATTACATTGGTTATAGTTTAATCTAATTTATACATTATAAGTTTATTTCAAACAGTACGACTTTATATTCTCAAAATTTTCACAATAAATTAGTTTTCTTGAATGAAATACTTTTGCTTCAAATAATTTGAATAACTGACAGAAATATTAAGCATTACATCGCTATTTTTATTTCCTCTTATATATACAGTAAAATCCCTTTTAGCAATATTTACGCTATTCATACAAAATAAAGGGAGTTAGAATCCCTTAAGGAACATTTCATTTATGCTTGAGTTAATAGTCTTTGAGAAATTTTAGTACGTTACTTATGTTTTCAGGAAAGACATCAAAGGAAATTATTTGTGAAATAAAAACAAAACTATGAACTTTATTAAGAGTTTATTACTCGTGAAGGTATTCAAAGACTTTTTAAAATCGACACTAAGTTATCTTTCATCAGTCGGATGTACTTTGTGTAACAGAAATGTTGATTTTGCTGCTTTGAATCGCATAATGCGTTGCTTATGTCACACATTTTTACGGATTAAAGTTAAACTATACATTTAGTTTTCAGTTTGGAAAGCTAATTCTGACATATTTAGCACGATGTTATTATCTTCAACTATTTTGATGAAAACTAATGGAGCATAAAATTTCTTGTTTTTCATTTAATCATCATATTACCATTAATGCGGCATAGTATAGATTTTCTGGTAATTACTCAAGATTTTTTTTATAAGTAATGTATTGAAAAAATTAAAAAAAAATAAAGCAAATACAGCTTATTTTTCAACTCTCAGTTTTGACCCTTTACTGGCAGCTAAAAGTTTCTTTCGCATTTGAATATTTAAGCTGTATGCTTTTTCGTGAACGATGAATCAGTTCTTTTGATGATTTATGTTCTTTATTTTTGTTTTCATTTTTTGCATCGTTAAGTAGAAAATAAATTTCGGCTCATGCAAGTTATTTTTCAGGAATTATAAGATCATATAAAATAACAAAACTTCAGAAAGCTCTTTTTTTTTGATAAACTTTTTGCCAAGGTACTTTTTTGTCACTTGGTTTGCCTAGCCCCCGATATTTGTAGAATCCTGCTTATTGTATAGACTATTTCTGATGTACGCATTTCATTGAAACTAGTAATATACATAATAAGTTGACTGCGAGGAGAGAGGCAATTTTTAATGAGAAAGTACTGGTTTCAATGTTTATCTATTCGTGATAAAAAATTGCCTGCTGAAAAAACTACTGCATAGATGCACTGCAAAAAACGAACTGTTGTTTTTACATCATAAGACTGGCAACTCAGGTTCCAATTTAAAACTGTAAAATGCTCTGTAATAAACTGTAAAACTAGCAATCTTACAATTTCTTACTACAAAGTTAGAAGTTATACAGTTTATTGTTGTAAAATTTAGCTGTATTATACTGTAAAAGGAACTCAGGGTTCGCCGATATATATCATTCGATATATATCATGATATATATCATGATATATATCCGATATTTATTCTGAAAATATCACGATATTTTGATATTTTCGATATTTATTTTTTGAAATGCGATATTTTCAATAGAAAAATTGTCTTCGTCATATTAATGATGTCATCTTTAGTATGATGTAATAATGTGATATTCCTTCTTTATTTTCTGATAATAAAATTAAAAGTTACAAAACAACTTGAATAGAGATGAAAAATGCCTAGTTAAAAATGAAAAGTTAATCAGAATATGAAAATGTGTCTAATGTTTGTACAATGTGTGCTAGTGCTAAACAACAGATGTTTTATTTTTGTTAAAATAGCTAACAAAAGAAAAAGATGTGAAACAGCTAATACTAAAGTAAGGTCACTTAATGCTAATAAAAATTTAAAGCTGCTAAAAATAAAATAATGAATAACATGAAAGAGTGAAAAAAAATCTAAGTTAGCTAGAAATAAAAATATTATTAAGTTATTAAAAACAGAGACGTAAAGTATTTTTTTAATTCATTATTTTATCTTCCAAATTTGAATGCAACATATAGTTTTTGTTTTAGTAACAAAATTTACTATGTAAAACTAAGCAAAAGATTTAAATTTTTATTGTTTTTTATTTTGTTCAGTCATAGTTTTGTTTTATGTTTTTGCAATGTGATAAAACAATAAATAAGTTGTTAAGTTCTAGTGTTTTAAAAATAAAGTCAATATTATAGTTTGAAGTATTAATTAATAAAAAAAGTTATGGTATAAATGAAAAAATACATATAAATATTACATACTGTAATAATCAATTATCCTAATATAATGTACGGTTATCAATAAGTTTTCATGTTTTGGTTTTGACATTACACGATAGTTGATATTTATGTATATGATACTGTAATTATTTTTACATGAACATAATAGTCAATAGCCAGTACAGTAGCCAACATCATCGTTAGGTTATATAATTTTTAAAACATTAAACTATTACATTTCAGCAAAAATGGCTGCATAACATTTCATTGTATGTAAATTTTAATGTATATTTATGTAGAGAAATATTGAAAGAAACATTAATTTTTAGTCTGTACTGTAATAATACTTATTTAAGGAAATAAATGACTCATTTGAGGATATAGTTACTATTTAAAAAGTTAAGCTTGCGCGAATTGAAAATATCGGATGTATATCAAAATATCGGATATTTTCGATATTTTCGAAAATATCACGATATTTACGAACCCTGAGTATAATATTGGCAGCAGGGTTTTAGTTTAAAAATGTAATGTGCACGGTAATGAACTGGAAAATTAGCAATTTTACAATTTATTGCTGGGTAATTCCATGTCAAATCAACCAATGGTCAAAACTTCATGTCTTCGGATTTTGCTCATTTTTGGCTCAAATAAAGTATTAATAGAACAGGGTCAAAAAACAAAGTTTTTGATTTTTTATGCATTTGTTTCCGAGTCATACAATTTTGAAGTTTTGACAAAATCACAAATTTTGCATTACTTAGACACCTTTATGTAGCCATAATTAAAAAACTACTTGACCTAAAAAATTGAAATTGGTCTTGTTTTGTTCAGTATTTAATGAGGTTTCATAAAATATGTAACATGACCTAGCTGCTAAAAAATTTTGTTTTAAATTTGTTTGCAAAATTTTAATTTATAAAAATTTAAAATTGAAATTTTTAATTTCTTTGAAAAAAAATTATGTTGTTTAGCCTTCTATTAGCAACATATATGGAAAATTTCATAATGATAATCTAATGGTATCATGGTGAAATAAAATTTTCTCTTTAAAATTGCTCTATTACTAGCATTTGTTCTGTTAAAAAGTAATTCAGGTATACATCATGATTACATCATGAAAAAAAACAAGGTGGTACTCCTGGGAAAAATTGTTTCTAATTTTATCTCATTCCTATTAGCTTGATCAGAGGGATTGTCCCCCCCATGGTGGGGGGGGGGGAGATTGCCATTAAGATATTTAAGGGAGTTTATAAGGGGTCCTTTTTCTGTTCGAGGGAGTCTCATTCCTGGGGAGTCGGGGGGGGGGGTGCTCCACAGTAATAGCATTTAAAAGTTAGTACATTAAAAAATACATGAGTTTTTTTCTGGAAGGAAGTCAACATTCGGAGAAAATTAAGCTGTAGTAACATGTGACTTTGCGGAAAGCTACTTGTTTACTTTGCAATCTGACCCACAAGAGTATGGCTACCTTATGCCCAATTGTTGGGTACTACAACAAAGATCACACAAGAAATCAGGCTGTACCGCACAAGAGTATTGAATTTGGTTCAGACTGCATTGTACACTTTTTATGTTCTTCAGAAAAAAATGACATAATTTTTATGGGATATTATGCTTAACTTGAAGAAGTTGTACTTCTTTTCAGATGGCTGAGCAACTTACTATCAAAACAGATTTTTTTTTTCTAAATGTTTGCTACTAGAGAGGAATTTGAGGCTGAATGGTATTTTTATGCCACAGAACATGTTAAAGGTGTAGATGTAACAGTAAAAAGACTTGCTGCTAACGCTAACCCCCAAAGTATAACAGATAACCATATACAGTCACAGATAACCATATGACTCTGCACAGTCAAGCAAACTATTCCCTGATTGGCGATAGAAGGCCGGTAGATTCTATTTAGTCATTCATCCCTTACCAAAGGGTCAAGTTATCAAAAGTATTCAAGTATTCAGCTGCCTGGAATAAAAGTAAAGTAACTTTATTCAATTTTATTTGGCATTCAGAATTCTAGAAGATTCAAATACTTTTATTTTTTGTTCACTATAATTCCAGCAATTTCATTCAGTTAAAAGAAATTAGTATTCAACTTTTTATGCATTTTTGTTTGTTTTCCTAGCCAAGAAGGGGCATTGTGTATAGTTGTACGTTAAAAGATTTTGTTTAATATAAAAATGATCTTCATTTTAGTTTTTAAAGTATTTTGATCTAAATGGACAGACATGCATTGATCATATATAATATGTTAACTGTGGTAAATTTGTTATTAAAATATTTCTAAAAAGGTTCAGAAAATCATTTTTTTAAATTAAAAAGTTCAAATTTAACTAAACATTTGAGGGTTTTTTTTTCAATTCTAAATATTTTGCTTGTAAATGCATGTAATTGCTGACTACTTGTTTTTTTTTCATGCCGTAATTATCGTGTATAATTGAGTTACTTTTAATAGAACAAATGCTTTTTACGACTAGAATTAAAGCAATTTGAAAGATAAAATATTTTTTTTTACCATGATACCATAATATTACCATCATGAAATTTTGCACATATATAGTTAATAAAAAGCTTTATAACATATATTTTTTTCAAAAAAATTAAAAATTTCGATTTTGAATTTTTTCAAATTAAAAAAACAAAAATTTTGAAAAAAAAAATTAAAAAATTTTCTTTTTAGCAGCTAGATCATGTTATATATTTTATGAAACCTCATTGAATATTGGATAAAACAATACCAGTTTTAACTCTCTAGGTCGAATCGTTTTTTATTTGCGGCCATTTAAAGACTACGGAGTGAGGGAAAATTTACGATGCTTCCAAAATTAAAAGAAATTATAACTTTGGAAATTAATGTTGAAAAATTTGAAACTTCAGCTTTTTCACCATGGTGGTAAGTATAATGAACAGAAAAAAAATCATTGCAATCTAAAACATTGACCTTAATTTTTTTTTTATTGGTTGATTTGGTATGAAATGACCCTGCTGTAAAATTAACCATTTTACAGTTTAGTACTGTTAAATTAGAAATTTAAGTTTATTACTGTAAATTTAGCATTTTTTACAATTTATTACTATAAAACTAACTGTATTTACTGTAAAAACAACATTCAATTTTTTACAGTGTACAAACAACTTATTGGGCAAAGTTTATTCAACACGCTTCCAATTTATTTTATCCGATGCTATGCTTTATAGTTGGTTCGAAATAACTGTGTAGCTTAGTTCTATACATTGAAATAACTTAGATTCATAATAGAAATAAATAAAGAAAACTATTAACGCATTTATTTAAAACCATCTGCTACATATTTTGGAGTACGTAGTCCATAATTAATCTTAAATGTTATTTTCATACTTACAACAGAATATCGTACATAAGTGACAATCAGCACGTTTCGTTTTGTATCGGATTTCTGTAACTGAGAATAGTTATGTCTCATAATAAGTATTATTTGTATAAATTATTTATATATTTGGGGCCACCTTGTCTAGTGGTCAAAGCAGGCTGCCATGGATGGTGTAATCTCGGGTGCGAGTCCCGGCTTGGACATGGAGATGCCTTCTCACCTATGGCATGCGTGTACTGTGGAAGTCGGACACCAAATAACGGTACAGTTTTAAAAGTAAAGCAGCGCACCCCAGATTGCCAGCCTAGCTAGCATGCGCCAAAAAAAAAAAAAAAAATATATATATATATATATATATATATATATATATATATATATATATATATATATATATATATATATATATATTAGTTTGCGAAAAACTTGCTGCTTAGCAATTTAAAAAAAACTTTGATGGCAAAAATTCAAGGGCAATTCTGCGTATTAGAGGTAATCGTTGTTAAAAAAAGACATTAACTATATCGTCTAAAAAGTCGTATAAATAGAGAAAGACGGATATTATGATCATACTATTTATGAGTGAGAATTCAAAGTAAATTTTGATTATTGAAATAATTGATTTCTTTCATTTTAAAAAAATAGATATAGAAGTCCATAATGTTTGAACATATATTGGTAAATTAAATGTCATGAACGTTGTTGATTACAGTTAATGAAGCAAAGTAAAGCAAAATAAAACTGTATCTTTTTTATTACTTTAGTTAATGTGTTGACAGCAGTAAATCTTCGACGACCAGGTTTTAACACCTAAGTAAAAAAAAAGAGGGAAAGAGAAAGGAAGAGAACAAAAAGAAAGAATGAGTATGAAGTATTATAGTTTTTTTATTATTATTATTATTATAAGGTCTTTTTTTAACCATAAAAGTTAAAATTCACTTCAATGAACCTAGACTATAACAGTAAGGAAAAATATATATATTTGACTTCGTCTTTTTTTTAACAATCATCTAAGGATTTAAATTCCCAAAATCTCAAAAGTGTGGAGATTTGATCTTTATGCTTTAATGCAGACGTTATTAAGTACAAAATTAAGTTTTGCATTCTTAAAAATGCGTCGGGATAAATACTTCCCGTCAAAGTTCTTATCAAAATTGTCCCTTAAATATAAAGTTAGAACCGACTGAAGTAGTAACCAGAGGTATTGTGCTGGATTCTGTTGTATTCAGTGAGCTCAGGGGAAAATTAGACTTGCGTTAATTGGCACTTAACAACTGCGGAACAGCAATTTCGAACAAAAGACTGAAGTACCATGGAACATAATTTAAAGGAGACAAGGTACTCAAGAAGAAGCGAAACTCTTGTCGTCTCTTAAGAGTACTAGCAGTAGATTTTCTAATTTTAGGTGATTCTGTGTAACAAAATTTGTTGTTTCATTAAAAGCAGGAGGTGGTCATTTGAATCTCTTTCAGAAATAGTTGGCAATTCACGAGTTTCATTAAAAAATAACATTATCTCGGAAACTAAACATTAAGAAGTTTATAGTGTTTATAGGTGTGTTGCTTATTAAGAAGTTTGTTCTTTTTTGTAATTTTACTTCTCATTTTACTACTTTTTGGTTTCGTTTACAGTGGTAAAAACTTACCTGGTAAAATTTGGAAACTATAACTTATAATAGAAATAAAAACCCACAGATCCAATTTACTTTAGATGATAAACATTAGTTATGGAGCATACAACTGTTTGTGGCTCATAGTATTAGTATATTTTTTACACAAGTAGTAGCATTTAACACCAAATGAGCATAGTTGAACGTATATCATCGGTTACTTCATTGCTATGAATCGGTTACTCATTGGTAGTTTCGCTCTATCAATTTATTCGGAAATGTAGTCAACATGATCAATCTATCTTTAACTTGTGTGACGAGCAACTGAAAGACATTGATGCCATTTCATAAGTCTGGGGAGATCATGTCTCAAAAATCAGACACTAGTAACCAGCAGCATAAGCCGCTCTTAAGTGAAAATTTATAATCGAAGACTGTCTCATACTTAGAAAAAAAGTAAGGAAATCCTTGAATTAGTCATAACATTTCTCGGGGTAAGATTTTTGGCACCGGGGGCTGTCCATCATGCTCACTGGATGTCAAAAGTCATATATAGCATGAAGATAGAGATGTTTAAATCGCAGTTCAAGCTCATAGCAAGATAAAGGAAAGGTTTACGTGGTATTTGCATATTTGTTGCTAGAGTATATCTTAAAGCTTGGGGGTGGGGGAGGGGATTGGGATAACTGCTTTGGTAGCATCTGATATACCTTATAATGACTTTAAACTACTAAATACACTCTTGTATTATTCATACATAAATATCAATATTTCAAAAGCTACATCTCAAAAATTCGCGAAACATCTTTGGTTTGAAGAGCTATTAGCACTAGTTATATTCGACAATAATGTGCGTTTTTCTACAAAACGCCATATGATGAAAGCTATGAAAAATGTGAAAAGTCAAAATAATCCTCCAGAACGTGCTACTATAAATTTGAAAACGTTCAAAGAAAAAAGTTTGTGGATTTTTTTACAAAAAGATCAATTAAGTTTGAACAGATAGGAATTCCAGATAAGGGTTCGAAGTTCCAGACTAGATTTTCATCCAGGTTCAAATATCATAAAATCAATGATTGTCATAAATGATTATGCTGAACATGGTATAGCATTTATTGAGTTCAGTGGCTTATTAACAAAGTCTCAATTCCAGTTCTTAATGCAATAAGATTGAGCAGCACGGAAAAGAATATCCAGACAGTCACAAACAAATACTGTTAAGCGCCAAAATCATCTATGGCAAACAATGTTCCTACTTTTTATTGTATTTAATCCCATTCTGTATACAGTTTCCTTATTCATATCTATCGTTTATAACAACATAAAGTGAAAAATTTTAAAATTGGTTTGTTTTATTTTCACTTGCTATTATTGACTTATTAACCTATATACGCTTAACTTCAAGCTCATTGAGCTACCTCTAAATTTTAATATATTTTGCTAAAACTTTTAGCAGCTCATTTTCTCCCTAAAAAGAACCAGATTGGGGGTCAGACCGAAAAAAAATCGAAGTTTTGAAAATCATGAATTTTAATCTAATATATATATATATATATATATATATATATATATATATATATATATATATATATATATATATATATATATGTGTGTGTGTGTGTGTGTGTGTGATTCTACAAAAATGGGGCAAATTTGTGTTCCATACTGATGCTCTTTTTGTTTTTAATTTAATAAAAAACTATTTCGGGAATATTTTTATGTGTCTTTCGTTCTATAATTCTGATTACCAACAATGTCAATAATGAATTATTATTTATTTAAAAAAAAGGGTATTACATTAAAATGTCAATGGGCAATTCCATCGTTACAGACGTAACAATTGCAGACTTTGAACACAAATAATTCTGGTTTGGGCTGATGAAAGTCTTCAATTTTTTTTCCTGTAGTGTAACTTGATGATGTTTATGCTACATTAAATTTGCGTACAGATTGCTTAATTACAAAAAAATACAGAAATTAAAAACTGCCTGTTACAGACGTAATTCACAAAACAGCAAAAACTCGACTATGTCATACAACTTACAATATTCCTCTGAATTATACGGAAATTTTGAACTTTTTTTTTTTAATACGTGTTCTAGAGACTTCAAGCCTTCTAAAACCATAAAGATTGTGTGGATTTTGACTGCCGAATTTGTGAAAAAAATTCATAAACTTGTTACGGACGAAACAAAGTGGTGTTACAGACGTAACATCTCTGATTTGAAAGCAGAAAACAGTATTGTAAAGCAGAAATAAACAAAGATTTTTGTGCTAAAACAATACAGTAGCATTAATTAACACATTATTTGAATATTTTAAGTTATACTGTAACAGTTTTAGAAAATTTGGGTAAGTCTGGGGGAGTTGAGAGCATATGCCGATATGTCAATATGTAACACTAAATTAATGCATCTTAAGACAATTATTTCCAAGAAAGATTGACACAAGAAAAGTTAAGAAGGGCCTTCACACAAATTTATTTGTATTCTTAAAATTAATGCATAATGGGGCTGCTACATAAAAAAATCGGGAAAAGTAAATTCCTCCCTGGAATCAGTGATTGATCTTAGGAGAACTTAAAAATTTGAAAATGTTGGATCATATAGCAGAATACTAGTACCAAACTAAAATTTAACCTTCTTGGTGACAGTTGGTCAATTTTGATAATTTTTTTTGAATGAAAAAAATGTGTCCTTTTTCATCCGACGTTCTCGAAATTCGAACGGCATTTTCGTATTCTGTTCTAAAACAATGCATTTCGCGGGCTTTTGGCAAATTCGCGATGTTAGTCCACCGTTCTTCCAATTTTGGCGTCAGCTTTAAAACATTTTCCTGGGGCATATAAATAATTTTAACTTTTTCTGCAATGGAGTTTGCACACTGAAAAAAGGAAAGAGCGTCGTTGACAAATGCTGTTCTAGATCTTACTCTCTGCCAAACCTGGTGCTTGACCATACCCCCAACTCCATCCACAGCTCCTTTTCCATGTGACGTAGCAAAAAAATGCCAGTTGAGGCATAAATTATAATCAGTTATACCATATGTGTATTTTATTAATCTTAAGAAATAAATTTCAATTACATGCCGACATAATTAAAAATTTCAAAATCAGAATACCAGAAACTTTAGTACTCGTACCATATTATGCTATAGACATGTATTGCTCATCCTGTGCTTTTTACCTATTTAATTGGAAATTTATTTTTGCTACGGACGTAACATAGAGCCATTTTTTATGTCCGAAATGTTACGTCTGTAACAGCATTAATTTAAAAACTAAATCAGTTGCAATATTTTTAACTATGGTGGGCAATTACTCTAAGAATTTGCCAAAAGGACCATTAAGGGTTTTTTTTAATTTTGATTTTTTAGGACGTAATGACAACTTTTGCTTCTTTTTTGTTACAGACGTAACATCAAACTTCTTTTTTTCAAACTTCAATTACACCATTTAGATCAATTCAAAAGAAACTAATGAATGCATATTATTATAGTACCGTCTTAGTAGTTAAAATTGTGCTACAAGTAGTTATTTTTGTTTTTATTTTTCGATGAGAAATATGCATTTGAAAATGTGTTCTTTTTTCTGATTTTTACAAGTTCGTGAATATCGTACTTCCAACTAAGAAAACAAGTATTATTCTAACTCTCACTAAAAAACCAATGCAGGATTCTTAAAATATACATCTTAAGCTTTAAAATGATGTATAACATAGCAACATAACTTCAATATGAATTTTGGACCAATTGGTTTCACTTTTCATGGAATGGCCCCAATGTCATCCACATGCACTGTCCCGTAGGTATAATTGTCACAATCTATGGAATCTAGATTTAAAACAAATAAGTGATTTTTTTCTCAAGATTTTTTTATTTGTGAATGTGTATGTGTGCAATAGGGTGGAGCGAAAAAAATGAATTTTTGATTTTCGTAAACGGGTACCTTTCATTTACTGTGAATGTGGATAAGTAACAATTCTGTAAAATATTTCACTTTTGCGACGTCATCTTTAGTCTGCGCATTTGGCCTAAAGTTTTGAAATTTTTGATTTTTTTAATATTTTTTACATTTTTTTAAAAAATATTACAAATGATAAAACTAGTGAAGGGTGGATATTAAATGGAAGAAAAAGGTTTAAAATATACAAGGAATTTTTTCAAACCATTGTAAATTATGATTTCAGTCTGCGCATTAGGCCCAAAGTTCGTCAAATTTCCCAAAATTTCTGATATTTTCAACATTTTTTAACTCAGTTTGTCCTCTCAATATTCACTTGAAGTGTCTTCAAACCTGTGTTTGTTCATTTTATTATTACTTTGCACTCTGCCACTCTTCGCCAGCTCATGTTGAACTACCCAGGACTCACCGCGAGGAGGTGGCTGCACTTTGGGTGCCACCCGCGCCCCCTTGCTTCCAACCAATGAGAGCACACATCAACATTTTTTAAACAAGTCAGGAACAATAAAATGTTTCTTTGAATAGGATATTGTTTGCATTGTTTTTGATGGATGCTCCACAAAGACAGGAAAATGCAAAGGTGTAATACGGAAACTGGAAGAAAAACTTGATAGACCTCTGTAACGGGATACACTAGGTGGCCAAAAGTATCCGGACACTTTCAAAAATTCACATTTTTACATATAGCTTGATAAATAACTGATCAATTATTCTTTAACTTTAGGCATACAAAATATAGGCTTCACCGAACATTTCCAAGTTGAAATTAAATTACCCTTGCCTTTGGGGGACGATAAGAAGGGGGGTCGAAAGAATAACCGCTTTTTGACCATAACTCTTTGAAAATAGCTCGGAATAAGCTATGCATTTCAGTAATTAATTAGCATACTATGTATAATTACTATACAAATTCAAATGAACGTACCACTCTTACTTCCGAAGATATGAAACATTTTTTAAAAAACGGCAATTTTATTTGAAGGGTTTTTGCTCATAACACGCAGAGTTTTTAATCAAACCTTATCAAAACTTCAGGAAAGATGACAAAATACAAGAGAAAGAACATACTAAAACGGTTTTTAAAAATATTAAAAATCCGATGAGATATGAACGTTAAAAGGAAAAAAAATTTCACGGCGCATGCGCGAACGACAGAAATTTATAACTACAAAAATCTTGTAGCCTGGTATATACTGCATCTTATAAAAAAAGTTCCAGTTGAATATCATGAAAATTGAAAAAGATATCAGCGATCTAGTGAGCTGTATTTCATTCATTCGCAGACAATACATACATAGTGAGGGTCTGTCCACAAAGAGCTATTTTTAAAATAAAGGTTATTTCGTCATCTTTTAAAACCAACGTTTTGG
>JAXGGA010012380.1:0-38941 GCA_038373865.1 Uloborus plumipes | reverse complement strand
TCACAGAAAGTAGGTTTTCTTTTGCGGACTTTTTTTTTCATGAAATTAAACTATTTTAAAATGATTTGCTTCAAATTGATCACAGATGCCTCCTGTAATGTTACTTTGCGAAAGTAAAGTCAAGTAAGGTCGTATTTTGCTCACATATCTGCAAAATATCCCATAAACAGAACGTTAAATAACTTAATAAATATGGCAGCGGCGAACTATTTTAAGCCTAAAATGTATGTAACCATTCCAAGTAAGAGTTTTAAGCAGATAAAAATTAAAAAAAATTGTTTAAAAAATTTGGGCATAAATGGGTTAAAGAATTCGCTTGTCAGGTGTTCAAAGCTTTAAGCACTTCTCAGAATGTGAGATTATAAATCTAAGTGCCGATACCAACACTGTAAAAAAAAAAAAAAACCCTCAACGTTCCAGGAGAATAATGGAAAGCAAATAAGACTAATTTCTGCATGTTAAATATCCAGCGAAAACAAGAAAGTTTCCCCCTGAAACCCAGTAGCCTTCTTATAATTAACCCTACACTGCATGGTGTTGCCAATTGGATACATGGACAATTTGTCCTCCTTATGAATAGCAGAATGTAGTCATAAGGCAACTCAATGCATAAAAAGCAAGTATTGGGTATATTTAAAGCAATTATCACCATTTATCCTCCATACATGGCAGCACTGGTCTGTTACATGCTCTTAAATGAATCCATATGGATAGCTTTTAAAATCACTCAAACTACCAAGTTTTGAAATTATTTTTTACAATGAAATATTTTTCTTTGTCTTTTAAAAAAATAACATGAATAAAATAAACATTTATCTTTCGTTTAAGATGCGTTTTACATCAAAATAATTATTTGGAAAAAATCTAGGACATAATACACGTCTGTAGCCATTTGGCAACATTATGCAGTAAGCATCCAGAGAACACTTCGATTCATCTCTATAGTTCATGAAGTATGTGCTTTGTTTATGTTTCGCGCTAGCTTCTTTCTCTTTTTGGAAGGTATAATATAATCATGCGGACCCAAAAGTGGTACTTTCGGCTGTTCTACCGTTTATAAGACCTCGCAATTATCAATGCTTAGTTGATGTTCAACAGAGTGAACAAACAAAAAATCAATAGGGAAAAGCCTTCAAAACGTGTTCATTTTAGATTTCAGTTAGCACAAACGTTGTGCTTACACGGACAAGTAAAGTCATTAATAATTTTAAATATAGTTTTGAAAAAAACTAAAAAATACGCTTTTACATTGGAATGCGCTGTAATCATCACGGATTTCCCTCTGATTTTCAAAACTACTGAATATCCGCACTTAAGTTTACATGCACTTATAATACATCAATATGCAATACAGTTTAGCCTTAAGTATTAAAAATAATATTAAATATATTACTTTTATATTTGCAAAGAACGTAAATTTTATCTTTTATTCAGAGTTACATACATACATACATACAAACAAACCCACATGTGAAATTAATAAAAGCGTATTAAAAAAAGACCATTAGCTACAGAGGAACTAGTTACAAACCAAAAAAAAAAGAGAAAAGAAAGAAAGCTTGCGCGAGAGAGCCTCCAAAAGAAATTAGATTTGACAGAATTGATTATCGGAAAGTACAAGTACATACACTGAAGTGACAAAAGTCATGGGATAGCAATATGCAAATTTTCAGATGGCAGTAGCATCGCATAGAACAGGTATAAATGCGCAGTGCTTTTACAGAGCTTTCATTTCTGTTCAAGTTATTCATGTGAAGAGGTTTTAACGTGATGATGACCGCACGACGTGAATTAACAGACTTTGAACGCGGAATGTTAGTTGGAGCTAGATGCATGGGTCATGCCATTTCGGAAATCGTTAGAGAATTCAACATTCCCAGATCCACTGTGTCAAGAGTGTGCCGAGAGTATGAAATTTCAGGCATAACATCCCACCATGGACAGCGCAGTGGTCGACCGCCTGCACTTAAAGATCGAGACCGGCGACGTCTGCAAAGAGTCGTAAATTCTAACAGACAAGCAACACTGCGTCAAATCACCGTAGAAATCAATGTGGGACGTACAATGGACGTGTCTGCTAGAACTGTGCGGAGAAATTTGGATTTCTTGGGCTATTCCAGCAGAAGACCGACTCGAGTGCCTTTACTGACAGAACGACATCGCTTGCAGCGACTCTCGTGGGCACGTGAGCATATCGGTTGGTCCCTAGATGAATGGAAAACCGTGGCCTGGTCCGATGAGTCACGATTTCAGCTGGTAAGAGCCGATGGTAGGGTTCGAGTGTGGCGCAGACCCCACGAAGCCATGGACCCAAACTGTCAGCAAGGCACTGTTCAAGCTGGTGGTGGCTCCGTAATGGTGTGGGCTGTTTTTTCATGGCATGGACTTGGTCCTCTAGTGCGACTGGACCGAACATTGACTGGAAATGCTTATGTGCAGCTACTTGGAGATCACTTGCAGCCATTCATGGACTTCATGTACCCAAACAACGATGGGATTTTTATGGATGACAATGCGCCATGTCACCGGGCCACAACTGTTCGCAATTGGTTTGAAGAAAATTCTGGACAATTCCAACGAATGATTTGGCCACCTAGATCGCCCGACATGAATCCCATTGAGCATTTATGGGACACCATCGAGAGGTCTGTTCGTGCCCAAAATCCTGCCCCATCAACGCTTTCACAATTATGGACGTCTATCGAGACAGCATGGCTCAATATTCCTGCAGAAGACTTCCAACGACTTGTTGAGTCCATGCCACGTCGAGTTGTTGCACTTCGCCGGGCAAAAGGAGGGCCGACACGATATTAAGAGGTATCCCATGACTTTTGTCACTTCAGTGTATAAAAAATAATGTAAAATGTCAAAATGTAAAGGATTACAAGAGTACAGTGCACCAAATGTTCAATTCCTCTATTTTTTTACAAGAAAGAACTAATTTCAAGACTATCATTTAAAATCATTTTTATCTGTTGAATGCATGGTGTAGCCATTTGGCAACAAAACTATTTTTAATTAGAAAGAGCTGAAAATTTAGAGTTAAATTTTTTTAAATATTTTTCCATGTTTTCTTATTACATTGACAAACACATATATTTTTTTTCTACGAAAAATAAAAAATCCTGCAGTGTAGGGTTAACAAGGAATTCTTCCAAAGAATTCAGAAACATTCCTAAACTAAGCACACAAGTCAAACTTCTGGAATAACAGCGGAACTTTCAGTGAAAGCTTATGTATGTTTATTGCAATAGTTCGACACCTGCATGACTTACCCGAAAGGCTCTTTAAGCAAATATTTCCCGAAACTAAGATGGAATTGCAAACAAATCCGGAAAAGGTTTTTGCTAAAAAATCCTTTACAGATACACCCCCCAGAGAGGCTACATTCTGCTTTAGCTTGGAGTTCAGTCACTCTGGAAGAACCGTACTTAAACAGAAATCGTGACACCTAATAAAGAAGCTGAGTACATTACTACACTGGTAGCCTAAAATGTTTCTCATTATAGTGAATATTCTACATTCATTAAAACTTGCTGTGGTTTAGGAAACCTGTGCATGAAAATACTTCTTTTTCACAGGATACGGCTGGAAACTCATAAAATCCCGCAGCGTTACCCAGAAACAAACAGTTAAGTTTCGGACTGTTTTTACATTGAAAGTCTAGTGCAGTTACATTAAATACAGTGCAAATGGTCAGACACTTTTTGAACCAGTTCTAAATACTGTACTGAAAGAATGAATAACAATTTTACAGTACAAGCTAATTTTATTGTAATAAACTGTACAAATTGCTAATTTTACGGTAATAAACTGTAAAATTGCTAACTTTGCAGTAGCAAACTAAAAGTGCTAATTTTACAGTAATAAATTAGAAAATTGCTAACTTTACAGTTTATTACCGTTCATTTTACAGTTTTGAACTGGAACCTCTGCTGCTAGTACTATACTGTTGTTTTTACAGTAAACCACAGCTAAATTTTACTGAAGTAAACGAAATTGCTTACTTTACAGTAAGAAACTGTCAAATTGAGTTTTACTGTTTATTACTGTGAATTCGACATTTTTAAACTGGAATATCGGCTGCCAGAATTATACTTTAAAACCAACAGTTCATGTTTTGCAGTGATTCTAAGCATTCATTTATTTACCAGTAGTTTTACAGCAATTTTACAGGGCAGCAGACAACTGCCCTTGTGCAATAAAGGAAAAGCCAATCTTTTTGACGGCAATCGCAAGACCAATTGAAAGCAGTTCACTCGAGCAATATTTCCGCTAATAGCATACTGAGATGTTCAATTGAGTAACAGTTTAAAAAAGGTGAGATATAAATGGCAATAGCTAATGTAAACAAACAAGAATGATGAAAATCGGTTGACACCCTTTCTGTATTATTATATAAATACTAGCGGTACCCGCACGGCTTTGCCCGTGGTATAAAATAAAAATTTCATTTGTAAAATAATTGATATAGCAGAAGAAATGCTCTATTTTAGTTGTAATTCAACTATAATTCCTTCAAAGTATGATATAAAAATCTGGTATGGACCCCACGCTACTTAATTTTTATGTGTAAATTTCTTAGTAGATGCCTTAAGTGCTAAAATAGTGCTTGGAGTGAGCAAGATAACAGTTCCAGCATTTATATCTCTAGTTTGCCGCGAAACAATGCAAAAAAAAAAAAAAATGTTTCACAATGATTAATCTCCTAAATATCGCCGATTTTAACATCATTCAGTGGATTTTTCGCAAAATATCGCCAATAGCGCCAAATTGAGTCCAAATATAAAAAGAAAGCAATTTTTTTCGCCAACTTGGTGATATGTCGCCAAATTGGCAGCAAATGCTTGACGACCAAACGCTTGGCGATATATTGCCAAGTGGTCGGGCCAATTCATATCACTTTTGTCTGCATTAAAATGAACACTGATTTACTCCATAAAAGGGGTAAAACACCCCCTTGGAACATTCGAATGCAACCCCAAGGGAAGATGTACAAAAATAAGCCAAAAGAGAAAATAAGAACAATTTTGTTGCTCACAGAAACCAACAGAAATCTTACCAAAGTTTAAAAGAAGAAGAAAGTTTTATTTCCTAGCTTTAAAAACAAAACGAACGATGCAATAACGCAATTCATACGATATTTGGTTAATCTGTGCTTTAGGTACCCTTTTCTCGCTAAATGGGCGATAGGCGCGCCAAGCGTAGTAACCCTGGCTATTTTGCGTAGTTTCTCTCGGAGCTTTCACTTCCGCGAGACACGCAAAAACGCGCCAAGTAATGTCCCAAAGCATTTTCACCCGGAAAAGACAGGGTTGCCAGAGAATTGAAACAAATAAATACTACGCCTCCTCTAAAAAAAATATTACAAAGTAATACTGTTTCCAAACGTCGCCAAAATCAATGTTGCCAAAATGCGAAATCTATGAAAATGAAAAAAAAAAAAAAAAAAAATCCGCCAAATCTTTTAATTAAGTCATTAGTATATTGGAAACAGGGTTGCCGGAAAAATACTACGCTCCTTATTTGGACCGAAAAAATATTACCGTAGTATCAAAAATACTACGTCTAGCGACGCTGGAAGAAGAACGAAACAAAAATAGGTATGAACACGTAACCATGGTAACAACATGAAAAGTTGATTTCCGTTGATAAAATAATTCTTTTCATCTTTCTTTTCAAACAAATTTTATTATCGAGCTGAACCATTTTAGAATCGTTTGGCTTGCTTTACTGAAGGTAAGCCTTGAATTTCGGGATTCTAAAAACAATTATTACAGCTCTCCTGATGATCGTAGAAACTTCGAAAAAACTTCATTTTGTGCAGAAAATTTCAAGCTTTCGAATGACATAAGACTTGCAAATGTCCCCGAATTTCCCTATTTTATCGAATTTCCGCTAAGAATTCGAATAGAAAAAGAACGAAATGGAATGTTCGAAAAATCGCTTCGAGGTGCAAAACTACATGCTACAAACTAACTTTGTGCCAAGTGGCGTGAAAATGGACCGAACGGTTTTGGCGCTACGCACGTAACAGACAGAAAGACAGACCCACCTTCAGCTTTATTATTAGTAGAGATAGAGAAGAGAAGAGATAGAGATAGAGATAAGAAAAAACGATGATTTTACCAGTGAACTTAAATGTGATCTCAAATGTGCACCTCAATATGCTTTTAAAATGCTTTTTGTGGGTAGGGTAGACCGGGGCACGTTTACGCGGATTTTTTTTTAATGATTTTTCTATTTTTTATGTTGTAAGTTTGGAAGTTTTAGACGTTATGGTCTCATAAAGCATTTAATGAAGATAAAGTTTGTGCATTCGGTCTTTGCCCTGTTTGTGTATTTAAAAGTAAAGAAAAAAAAAAAGGTCAATGTCTGTTGCGTAAACCTGCCCCGTAGCCGGGGCACGTTTACGTCCCAGTCCACTTACTAACCCAGTCTCAATTACAAAACGGCATTTTTTATTATTTTGACAACTAATTTAGTTATACTGTTCTCATACAATTCTGATAATATTCATATATTTGTTAATTTTTATCTAACCATTCTTAGTTCACAATAAGCTTCAATAAGTTAAACACAAAATTCACTCCAATTTGGCAAAAAAAAAGTTATCCTTACACAAATGCTATATCAAAGCTCGAGGGACACTAAAAACTTGATAGAGTACTTGATAGGGAGCAGCATCAATCTGTTACGACTGGTGAAACACCAATTATAACACGTGTCGAAAAAGGGCACCGCGTAAACGTGCCCCGGTCTACCCTACCCTAATTTGAATGCAACAAATACCTTCAACAAATAACTTGGGATGCATTCCGAATAGGAGAACAATTCAGTACACATTCTTTTTAATGGAGATCAATCGGAACACTTTTTAGTGCACGTTCAGGCAACTGGAATGTTTTTTCAAAAGTAAAGTGTTTCATACGTGCTTCTATTGTATATTGAGTTTGTTCGTTGTAAGAATAGCATATATATCTTCAATAATTTACGAGTTCATATAATAGTATTTTAATTGGCGGAAAGCAAAACTAAGCTTTTGCTTTATTGTCTTTGCAGTTTTATTTCTACTCTTATATGAAATATATTTTAGAGAAGTTCATTTCGAATTTTTAAGAAGACAAAAAAAAAAAAAAAAAAAAGCAACGAAGCGTTGAAATAATTCTGTTTAGAATTTTTCACAAACCTTACGGCGTTGTTTTTTGCCCTTTGACACGAAATAAAAAGGTAAAGAACTCTGAAAACTGAAAACAATTTTGAAATAAATAACTTTTTTTAAAACCTGAAAAGGGCAGAAAACATCAGAGAACATGAAAAAAAAAAAAAAAATACTTTCTTTGATCGAACATTCAAAAGAATTTCGAAAAATTATTATTACCTGATGAGTGATGTCAGATTTCATAAACTCTCTTCCCTTCAAAACTTTTGCTCAAAAAAAAAAAAAAAAAACTTTTCTTGTATAAGAAGATGAAGAAAATCTTATTAGATCGAAAGTAATGTGTGAGAGTTTTTGACAGTGTTTCGCTCTTGAAAAGGTACAGTGTTTACATGTATCTGACCTTTTCTTTTTCGTAGCAAAATTGCATTACAATTTTAATAAAAAAATTATAATAAATTCGAGATTTTATTGTCAAATATTAAAATATAGTAATGTGTCTAACACTAAGAGAAGTATTATCTCCCCAAAAACAACAGTGTTGTAAAAAAATCCCCCGCCAAGAAAACCTTAAATACTCAGCCTTAAAAAGTTATGATATCGAGTTTTCCCGCCAAGTTTGTGCCAAACTACAACTAACCTGTATGTATAGTTCTTTTAAATTGTTTTCAGTTTTGCCAGGTGGGAAGCTTTGTCTTGTGAGCTGGTTGCTTAATGAGTAAAAACTTCCCGCCTGGCAGGACTGAAACAATTTAAAAAAACTATACATACAGGTTAGTTGTAGTTTGGCACAAACTTGGCGGGAAAACTCGATATCATAACTTTTTAAGGATGAGTATTTAAGGTTTTCTTGGCGGGGGATTTTTTTACAACACTGTTGTTTTTGGGGAGATATCACATGTTTTTGCATTAATATTATTTCTTTGCCTGTTTTTTTTTCTCTTCAAAATTTACTTTGCATGTTTTTTTCCCTTCAACATTTTTGTTGGCGGTCCGACATCTGTGGTTTTCTTGGCGGCATGCATTTGGTGCAAAAGTTCAAGGATCTTCTTCAGTCTAAGATGAATTTGAAATCAATCACAATGTACCACCCGAACCGACGCAAAACAAAGCTAGTTGCTAACAATACTACGATTAAATTAAAAGTTTAAAAAAAAGCCTCAACCCTTACTGCCGATCTCATATTAAAATGAACTAAATTGAAGATCCCTTTTAAAAGCCTTATGCAATAAAATCAATTACAAATATTTTATTTGTTAACAAATAGAAACTGGCAACAGATGAAATTATAAATCATTGAGTTTTCTTTCCTCGTGGCCCAACAATGAAAACATAAATGCTCAGATGTTGAACAAAGCTAGTAGATAGAAATCGGACCAATTTTAAGCATTAATAACTCCGGGGTGCGATGACCCGGGGGGTAAATTTTGGAAAAATGTCCTCAATGTCTCATCGAGAATATTCATACCAAAAATCAACACTAAAGACCCCCGGGGAGAAAAGATACGGAAAATAAAAACGAGGGGGGAGGGGGTGGGGGGTAAAAAAAAACCCTATGCCGAGCTTTGGGACAAAATAAATGTGGGTGCAAAAGCAGAGCTCAATCCGAGTTACCGTTTAGTCTGGACCCCTGTCAAACAATTTTTAAAAAGTGCGAAAAATAGCGATTTTATAACATATATCACCCCTCCCCCTGAGGGTCCTGGATGTTTTGCTTTAGTATGTGCCGTCAGGGGCCGCTGGAGATTGAGTATACCAAAAATGAACTCTAAGGATCTTTATGGGGCTGAGATACAGAGGGGTGAAAACCCCGGTTTGGTTACTCGCGTAAACAGTCCTTGTCGCTCTTTTACATTTTTATTGGCGACGGAAATTTCTTGGCGGCTTGTATTTGGTTTTCTTGGCGGGGCGGGACGCTCCCGCGTCCCGTGATAGTATAATGCCTTTAATTTGTTAGCATAGTATTTGTAATTTTCTTTTTTTCCCTAAACAATAGTTTAAAAAATGTAAACCACAATATACTCATTATAAAATATAATAAGATTTATAGAGTATTATCTCTCTCTCTTATCTAGAGGCGGGAAGTTTTTTTTATCTTTTTTCGGCTTTAAATTTGTACCTTCAAAAAAAAGTGGACCTTGCCATGGGGCAAAGTAAAAAATATTATATTTTTCCAATAAAATGTATTCCATTTGATTGTTAAAATTATTTTTCATCAAATGAATGAGGAAGAAAAATAATGCATGCATAAATGAATGGACATAACTAACATAAATATATTAATGTATGAGTGGGCCACCTCGTCTATAGTGGTCAGACGTTTAACCGTGATGCGGTGTCCCCGGGTTCGAGTCCCGACTTGGGCATGGGCGTACTTTCTCTCTCCCCTGTCATTGTCCTTTATGTTTGTGAAAATATGTTATGAATGGATTCCACCCTACAAACGGGTGGGATTTGTGTTAAGCTAAAACGACCGTCTTTGACCTTAATGGTGTTCGTAAAAAAACAAAAGCCCCTGATTAAATCGAGTAGATTTCATCTACTCGGGTTCGGATACCCGAGTGGTATTTGAAACAACAACATAAACTTAACGTACCAGAAAAACATCATATTAGTGCTTAAAATAGTAAATGAATGAGACAACAAATGAATGAATCAACAAATAAGTTACTTATTGAATTAAGGAATGTAATTAAATTAACTAACAAGTAAATACGCATGAATAAATAAATGAAATGAGCTATTAATCTTTTCTCAATTCACTTTACTCTGCCTTGCTAATTATACAAAAACATTTAAAATAAAAATAAGTTTAACAATAAATGAGTACCGCACTGAATATTAGTCGTTCGAAGTTATAATTAAAATGATAATAACAAGAATTTTATCGTTTTGTAGCAACGAAAATAAGTGTTGACTTACCATAAAATATTACTATGCAAGTGTTACTGCTATGTAAGTATTAATTTTTGAAAATTGATCGTATTTTCATTTGCTTTGATCTTCAGAGATATTTTCCCCAGCTTAGAATATAGATTATATGTGTGACTACATGGTTAAGATATCAATAGATAGGTGGCGCTAAAGCATATAAAATATTTCACCGTTTCAGTTTGTCTCTTTATTTCACTTTCTTCCCACATTTCCCTACTTTCACTCTAATTGGAATAAGCTGAGGAAGGTGAGACAAAGGTAGTCATCGTTCAGCTGCAATGATATTTTGCAAATTTAGTGTTAGGTGTCGGTGACTGATTTTTTATCTGAAATGTTGCTTATCTGTAACGTTTATCAACAATAACTCTCATCGCAAGGAAACAAGTACATGAAAGTAATCGGATAATTTTAATTTATTTTTACAAATATTGATATCCTAATGTTTGTGTCACTAAATGTTCTTCGTCCATTACATAGCACCAAGTTAGTGACAAATTTGGCACCAAATTCAGATGGCAAACGCAGTATCAGTCTAGCGACACGTATATAAGAAAGATTTTAATGGTGCTGATGTTGAAGTTTTCACGACGAAACTGATCGCTAACTTGTGTTTTTTTTTTTTCTTTGGGATGCGCTAGTAGCGATTTATTTAATTCAACTAACTGGCTAGTTAAGCAAAAAATTTTAAAAACTTTGCCCTTTTTTCCCTTTTAAATACATCACGTTACAGCAAAAACTATTTGTTAAAATAAGAAAAAAAAATTATTTGGCTTTAGGGGGATTTGAACGAATAAAACGAGAATATGTATATTAAAATGATTTCAAAGAACATGATAAATGTATTATAACAATTTTAATTTTACCAAAAAATATATATGTAAATTTTCTAATGTCATATCAGTTAATTAACGCTTGTAATTAATTAGGTGAGAACTATATTTGATTTTAATTTAATACATCTTTCTGCAAATCAAATCAAAGAGATCGAATGCATGCATATAAAAAGGTGAGAAATATGTAGTTTAACTACATATTTCTCACTAGATTAAGCTAATTTGCGTCAGATTTAGATTTTAATCAAGGATATTCCTTTATGTATAATTAAAACAGCTAAATGAGTAGAAATATTTAATTAACATTAAAGTGCACAAAGGTTAATTTTGGTTGATTATTCAAACTAAAATGTAATGAATTTCATAAAATGTTTATGAATATAATTTCCAGAATGTCAGAATTAATGAAATATTGGAACAAACTCAGAAAAGTAATATTGTCAAACAGAATATTCTGAAATTCTGTCTATTTTGGTTATATTGACAGTTTGTGTTTTGTTTAAAACTTTCACATCATGATTGAGGCGAATTAAGAGATGCAGATAATTTTATATAACAACCAATATTGAAATACTTTTGCTTCTCTTAGATAAAAGTTCAAAAAAATATTTATAATTTGATAAAAATTTTGTTTTCATCTATTGTTTAAACTTAGAAGGCGTATCCATAAAGCTCTAGATTAATGGTCGCCTGTCGCCAATAGGTGTCCGTTTCTATTAAAAATGGTTATAATGGTAGTATAATTAAATCTCGGTCGAGAAAAGTGGCGATCATGTTTTTTTATTGGTTTTAAAAGATTTAAGTGATACGACAACATACTTTTTATTTTATCCTCGTTAATGTTCGTCTTTTTCAGTGCATACCCTTCTCGTGAGTCTTAAGTAAGCGGCTTCTTAAATTTTATAAAACAATTATACGTTTTTTGGGCTTTCCTTTCTGATCAAATATTTTCAGTGTAGGTACCAAAATAAATGATTTTTTATGTTTTTTAAAACTACTCGTATTTCAAAATGGTTCGTTTTATCCATCTCGATTTTTTGAAAAAGCTAATAATAATCTTTTAATGTGTTGCTAATATTACTAATAGCGAAAAGGTTATTAACATTTTCCATTGTGTACATTTTTTTTAATGAATGGCTAACGAAATTGTAAAAGTGGGCACTATTTTAGGGGATTTTGTTTGCCAGTTCGTGCTATTTAGAATTCCTTGTCAAGCTCTTTACATATACAATAACCTGGATCAAAGAAAACTGGAAGACATTTTGTTGGACTAAGCTATTTTGCAACCTCGATTGCGAAAGCTAAATTCTAACCGAAAAACTGTTTTTATATCTTCATGGCATTAAATACTTTGAATTTCATTCCACGAACTAATTTAATGAAAAAATTAAAATACTCTAAACATTTCCATATCTTGCTAAAAGTCTTAAACATAACTCTTTTACGCGGAAAAATATTTTGCTGGTAAAATATATTGCTGTTTTTGTAATATAAAATTCAGAAGCATACATCTATCAAAATGGAAAAACATTTACCCTGAAGGACATCGACATATTTTTAGGCTGGAAACACTGCTTCGCTTTTAAAAGTAAAGTAAGAAATTTAAAGAGAAGAAAGACTTGCCCGTGTAAATAGAGCATAAAATTCTGCGCAGTTTCTTATGCTTATAAAGTTGCTTTATGCGTATGTGGGAAAAAAAGCATGGTATTTCTTTGAACTCTATTAGAATATTCTCGAATAGTCCCTGTTAGTTTATTTTCTTGAGTAATATTTTCTTCAAAATTAAAAGCCGTTGTTTTACATGAATTTTCTACAAAGCAGAAACGGTAAAAAAACTCAAATATAAACTATTCGAGAGTACAATGACAACTTCTACATTTTGAATTAATTATTCTTGATACACATAAGCATGTCAATAAAGAGTAGATCAAAAGGCACTTCAACCAATGATGACAAATCTCAAATAGTACAATGGGGCTGATGCAAAAAGAGGCTAATATTTTCTTTACATAATTTATTTGAATGATCTTTACTTTTGCAATATCGCAGCTAACTTAATTTTGCCTTTCGGTGGCACTCAAATTTTATGCAATATCTAGAACAACGGTCTCCAATCTTTTTTACTCGGGAGTCAAATTAAAAATTTTTGGAAACGAGGCCTGGTCAACGGTCCAAAAATAGTTCAGTTCAGATGGTTTATTTGTAACATTACGGAAACTCGTAAAATTTAGAGAGTAGTTCAGAAAACTGAAATAAAAGTCATTTTTTCCCACAAAATGTATTTGGTTCTCCAAAAGGAGTTTAAAAAAATAGCCAAATGAGACTAAAAACTTGCAATGTACTACAATTTTATTAAATGAATTTTCTGTATTAATGATGATAAGAAACTTAACAATAAATGAGGTCAGAACAAGTGCAACGCTTAGGACAATTTTTAATGATAGGATTGCATTTGTTTGCCTCTTAAAATTTCAGTCCATTTAGGGTCAAACTTGGTAGTTCTGATCATTAAAGTTTATTGTAAATGTTTATTTTATAAAGAGGATCTGTACTTAGATTTAACATACTCCATTTTTGAAAATGTCTGCTCACACTTGTAGGTTGAACCAAAAAGAGAAAACATAACTCGAGCGTGATTTTTTATGTTCTTATAGTCTTTTTCCGGAAGAGAACTGTAAAATGAAAATAGATTATCTTTTTTTTTTTGGCACTCCTGGAAAGCAGTCTTGAGTGAGTCGTTGGTAGTAAGTTCGATGACATATTCTAGATTCCAGAATATGTTGGAGTGGTTTGTTATCTTGTCGAAATGTGTAGTTTAAGTACTTGCAATCGAGTGTTAGTAGTTTCGCAGCAGTTCAAATACATCTATGGATCTGAATCATAAAAACCTGATTACGAACAACATTTCATGGAAACGAATTACATTGTATGTATTTAAAAAAATCTGTACCTATTACCATGAAGGACCATCGGTATACAATTTTTTTTTCGGATCAATGAATTACTTGATAACTATAAAAATATTCGATTGCGCCATTCTCTTTGCCGTAACTGGTGGAAAAATTTCATCAAAATTAGAATATCATCCCATAAGAACCTATTTGTATATAAATTTTCATGTGAATTCTAGGTATTATTTCTTAAAGTGGAGCAGATGCGCGTAACAATGAAATGTTCACTCTCGCCAGCCCAGCCCTGGAGCATTTGACTGCAACCCAGGTAGCACAAATAACCTTTAACCGTTTTATAAACGTTTTTAAGCGGTTGTTACCTACGTTAATAACCATTTTACAACCTTTAAAAACGAAGTGTGCTACTTGGGCAAATACTTTGAGCACCGGTTTACATAGGGATGCATGTGCACCAAATTTTATTTGATACCATATACTAAATTTCAATTAGATCGGCTATGAAAAGTAGTTCGCATGGTTCTATATACGTGGGCGAAAATGGTAAACTGATTTTCGTATCCCATAAACCGATTAAATCCGTTAGTTTCAAGGATTTTGCAATCCAATATTTTCTTTCTTCAAATATTTTTTCACAAAAGAAAAAAAAAGAGCAAAGACACGAAAGTGTTTTTAATTTATCTATCAGAAAATCAGCAAAAATTATAAAAATAATAATTATTTTTATAATGTTAAATAAATAAAAATTTAGCGAACTAATATTTGCATCTTACATGAAGTAGTTTAGTGAACCAAAATAATTTCTTCATTTTCTAAACATGTTCTTTGTTTTTAACCCTTTTTTTCTTAACTTTACTTCTTTTTTACTTGAAAGAGAAGGGAAAAAAATCAGACAATGTATTATTATTTTTTTAGTTTTATGCATTTCTATGTAGTACTTCAATAAATTTCAGTATGTACTTTATGAGAAATCTGACTGATAGAGAGGTTCGAATCTCGACTCGGTGATGGATGTACTTTCTCCCTCATGCCCTTGTCCTTCCCTTGTGTGAATGTGTTTATGTGCTGCAAATGGTTGTCTACTAGGGTGAGTCGAAAAAATCGATTTTTTTATTTCGAAATCGCATTACCTCTCAAAAGTTGTGGTTTAGCATCCACAACTTGGGAAAAATAAGAAAAAAATTCTAAGTTGACGTCTTCGGTTCGCGCATGAGGCTCAAAGTTGGAAAAAATATGTTAAAAATGGAAATTTTCAAAAAGAAAAAAGAAAAAAAAACTGTAACTTTTTATAATGCAAATACCATAAGCTGTAAATATTTTGTGCATTTTTAATCTAAAAAAATATTTTATAGCTTTTACATGCGATCTTTAGTTTGCACATCAGCCTTAAATTTGGCTAAAATCGCCTACAATGTCAAATTTCGAAACTATCGATTTTTGTTATTTCGAAATCGCATTACCTCTCAAAAATTGTGGTTTGGTATCCAAAATTTGGGAAAAATAAATAAAAAATCTAAGTTGACTACTTCGGTTCGCGCATGAGGCTCAAAGTTGGAAAATATATGCTAAAAATGGAAATTTTCAAAAAATAATTTGAAAAAAAAGTAATTTTTTTTCTATCGAAACTGCTTTAAATTGTTAGTAGATAACATAAGTTGAACCCATAAAAATATATATAACTTTTAGAAGATACATTCTGTTTGTGCATAAGGCTCAAGATATGAAAAAAAAATGTCAAAAACTGAACCAGAACGCACTATGTCGGCGCTGTGCCGGTATATTTTTGTTCTACAGCCGACTTTTCTAGACATTACACATATTCTAGGAGACAGAGTAAAGTCCCTGCAGTCTGCACTCCCTTTGGTTGTCACTTAGTCAGCTAGACCCGCCAAACAAACAGCATCTTTAATTAGCAGCTGAAAGTGAATCAAAAAATGCAGCGTGTTTAGCTTTGGGTGAGTTTTTTTGTAACTTTGTAGCATATTTTTATGCTCAAGTTTTGTTATACTGTTCTCCGTTCTCCGAATAATAAATAATGGAACCCCGGAAAACTTCTAAACGTTTAGTTGTTTGTCCGTTTTTTGGTGTACCGAAAGGGTTAAGTCAAAGGCGAACCTTTTTCAAGGATTTCAGATTGCATAGCTCATAGAAGAAATTTACTGCAAAGCTTCTATACCAACGGTCAGTCATGTACGTATTGTAAAATTGATAAAGGATTACCATAATACTACACTTTGAGAAAGTCATTTAGTCGTGATAAAGATAAATTGAACTTCAAGACAAAACTCAATCATTTTGTTAATTAAGCGAAGTCTAAACTTTTTGACGTTGCTTCTTTCAGGTGTGCAATAAATTTTTCGTGTTCTTGTGCTGAAAAGCCAATCTCTTGTAGGTGTACACTATACATCTGTACATTGGTATAGAACGCACATCGGTATTACCACTGTACATTGGTATAGAAGCTTTGCAGTAAATCTCTGCTATTTAAGTAGATATGCAATCTGAAATCCTTGTAAAAGGTTCGCCTTTTACAGATTGCGATTTTTCTTCAAAACAAGTTAACAACACATCTGCACATGTGGGTAAAACGCTTTGACTTAACCCTTTCGGTGCACCAAAAAACGGACAAACAACTAAACGTTTAGAAGTTTTCCGGGGTTCCATTATTTATTAGTGGGAGAACGGAGAACAGTATAACAAAACTTGAGCATAAAAATATACTATAAAGTTACAAAAAAAAACTCACCCAAAGCTAAACACGCTGTACTTTTTGATCCACTTTCAGTTGCTAATTAAAGATACTGTTTGTTTGGCGGGTCTAGCTGACTAAGTGACAACCAAAGGGAGTGCAGACTGCAGGGACTTCAAACTGTCTCCTAGAATATGTGTAATGTCTAGACAAGTCGGCTGTAGAATAAAAATATACCGGCACAGTGCCGACGTAGTGCGTTCTGGTTCATATTTTGACTTTTTTTTTTTTTTCATATTTTGAGCCTTATGCACAAACAGAATGTATCTTCTAAAAGTTATGTGTATATTTTTCGGTTCAAATTATGTTATCTACCAACAATTTGATTCAGATTCGATAGAAAACAATTAGTTTTTTTTTTTTTCAAATTATTTTTTGAAAATTTCCATTTTTAGCATATATTTTCCAACTTTGAGCCTCATGCGCGAACCGAAGGAGTCAACTTAGATTTTTTTTTATTATTTTTCCCAAATTTTGGATACCAAACCACAATTTTTGAGAGGTAATGCGATTTCGAAATAACAAAAATCGATAGTTTCGAAATTTGACATTGTAGGCGATTTTAGCCCAATTTAAGGCTGATCTGCAAACTAATGATGGTATGTAAAAGCTATAAAATATTTTTTTAGATTAAAAATGCACAAAATATTTACAGCTTATGACAGCTGCATTATAAAAAGTTACAATTTTTTTTTCTTTTTTCCTTTTGAAAATTTCCATTTTTAACATATTTTTTCCAACTTTAAGCCTCATGCGCGAACCGAAGACGTCAACTTAGAATTTTTTTCTTATTTTTCCCCAGTTGTGGATACTAAACCACAACTTTTGAGAGGTAATGCGATTTCGAAATAAAAAAATCGATTTTTTCGACTCACCCTATTGTCTACCCTATAAACGGGTGTACTGTGGTTTATTACACGTGTGTACTGTGGAAGTCGGACTTCACACAAAGTTACAGAACAGTTGGAAAAGTGAAGAAGCTCAGCCCGAATTTTAAGCCCGTCTTTCACAAGAAAACAACAAAAATAACAGTAACAACAAATTATCTAACCACATAAAGTTTTTACAAATGCTAATTTAACCTCAAACAGATGGAATTTCCATTTTATAAATGTACGTTAAAGGGTTTTCCAAACAAAAAAAAAGGAATAGAAAATACTGAAGTCTGACTATGTGATAGATGTAAAACCAGTAAGGCAATCATGTCTCATGTTTTTATATACAAATTTATTCTGCATCGCTCAGATCATACATGGAGTTATGTCAAAACACTTCTTTTTTCTCTAGGTCATATCAAAATCAATGAAGATGATCTTAAATGTTGAAAAGACTATGTCAATGAAAAACACACATACACACAATATACCTTTTACAGTTTCATTGGACCTTAATGTTAATAGTTAGGACAAAATCAGAAGTTTTGGTAACAACTTCTTACTTTAAAAGAACGAAAAACAGACGCAAACATGCAAGTAAAATTTTTATACAAAATGAAATGATAAAACAGTACACATTCAAAAAAAACAAGCTATTTTCTCTTCTGCGGTAAAACTATATAAATATTTTTGGGCAAGATATTGCAGAATAGTCGTATATATGTACATAAATATTTCAGATATTACATTAAATATCAGCAATAAACAAAGTATTTACTCAATGTACCAAATAATGCAGGACATTTTTTACCTAAAGATTTCACACTTAAAACTAAACTGATAAATTTACTTTGATTGTAAAACATATAATGATTAATTTTGGATGTTAGAATATCCATGATGTTGCTCTGTGAGTTATTAGTACGTATATTTTTCCTTGTGTTTTTTTAGTTACAAAAATTTTGAGTTTAGATGTTTTTAACATTGAAATTATTAAAAAAATTCTTGAAAAATACTTAGCTTACCATACCTGTATTTTTAAATTCCGCAATGGTATTAAATTAGTATACATTTTTTTTACAATATCTCACAAATCGTTATAATACAACACAGTAAGAGATAAATTTTCGAATTTCCGTTAAAGGAAGGAAATTTTTGAGAAAACTTAAAGAATCAGTCTTTGGTGAACAAAGATTGCGACTAGAAAACAGACATACAAGAATAACAGTGTTTCCTCCATTCTATAATATTTTTACAATATATCACAAATACAAAAAGTATTATTTTTCAATCGATAATCGTTAAGTAATCCTGAACTAAAACAATTTGCTTCATAAATAAGTTCACGCAAAATACTGAAGAAATATTGTGTTTGTTTTTCAGCCAACATTTTTTTAAATTAAAGGTAATCGCTTCGAAACATTCAAAACGATTGAGATCAACTTTTTCCTACATGTATAAGAAATGTTAAATTTCAATTGACTGCGTGTGAAAGATATACCTCCAGATTTTTTTCCGTACATAAAAACAAAATTGCACATAAAATTCCAATTTTCATTAGAAGATCAATTGAACTCAGTAGTCTGAAATACAAGCGTGTTGAAACCATCCCTTATACATGAAAGAAAAATTCGGACTGAATGTTCAGTTTATTTTTCTTAATGTAGAGTAAGGTACCACCGGATAATACTTTAAAAAAAATATAATGACGAAATTGTCAACAGAGATTTTCGCGCCAATTATGAATATAGTTCTCAATGTTAAAGACACAAACTGCGATCAATTCGTTCCTTTCATTAGAAGGTAAAATCCGTTTTTTTTTTGCATGTATTTTCTGTCCATTGGTTTAGAAATCGACAAGTTGTTTTGGTGAACAAACTATATCATAAAATATTTTTTCTATGACATAAATGTATGCCTGTTAGTTTCTTTCTCGTCGTTAGAAGAAAACTTCTTTATAATACATAAAAAAGATACTGTAAAACAGTTTAGATTCACAAAAGTAGCGTGCTCTTTAACTATAACCGAAATGTTGCTTTATCATAATCTATTCTGAAATTTATATTTGTGCATTTAAATTTACACTCGTTCTGTGCATTTAAAATCCCCATTTAAAGTAATGCCTTTTAACCGCAATTAAACTAGTAAGGAGTTTTGCATTAAAAATTGAATTATTAGTTCATTGACATAATTTAATTAAAACTCATTTACTGCTTCGATTTAAAAAAAAAATCATTAGTATCACGTTGGATAGAGTATCCTTCATATTTACACCGACATTTTTTTGGAATATAAACTTTGATTTCATTTAGATACAGCGCAAATCAACAAAAAATACTAAAACGTACATAAGTGTTTTTATACCCTCCCCCCTTTCAGTAAACTTAGTTAAACGACCTTTAAAGGTATGAAATTCATATTATAAAACGAAGAAACACTGTTTAAAGTACTAAATTGCGTTGCATGACATTAAACATAACACTACGAAGAAAACATATCAAATTAAAAATTATATTTACAAAAGAAGTAAACAAAATGAATTACATTTTTAACACAAATAAAATAAATTATATGGCAAGACATTACATTATCATGATTTTTCTTAATTTAAACATATTTAACGAAGGATTCTGTAGCTACAAAGAAATCTGATATCATTGCAAGCATCCTTGTTATAGGAACATATTTTTAATGCTAAAAAATGCAATACATATTTTTCCCATTCTTTATTTTGTTTTCGTTTCAAGAATTAAACCCAGTTTGCTTTCATATATAGCTTCAAAAGGAAAAATAATAATGATCAGTTTCAGTATTTGACCTTTTTTTTTTCACTTTTGTTTGCATGTTGTATCAAAAATTAGTCTTTGATGTTTTCTCTAAATAACGAATTTCTCAAATTTTCAAACAATTAAAACCTTTGATTGCTAAGCATAGCATAAAAAATGGGAGTTGAAACATTTCGCTTATTCATGTTCTCTTAACATTTAATTTAAAAATATTAATGTTTATCACTTTTGGTAATTTTGGTTGAGTGTTGTACTTTAGTATCTATCATTTATGGAAGCAAATATCACCAACAAATATAATAGTAATTTTTTTTCAGATATGTTTTTATAAATGGCATAAAAACTAGCTTCAAATAATGATAATAATGATATTATAGAAGTATTCCAAATTATAGCTTGCAGACTTTTTCATTATCTTCAGGATGTAAACGGTTGATTACTTTAGTTAGCCACAAAATGCCGTTACGTTGAAGACGTAATTTTAAGTCCTAACTGAAACACCAGAAAAAAATGTGTTTATTTCTTTTTCTTTTTTTGCAAAATGTTTCTGAATAAAATACTTAAAAGGATATAGGTTCCCCCTGTAAGAGCAAGTATTTTTTTTAAATACTTTAAATGGAACTGTGACTAATTGTTCATTTCCCTGATTTAAGACTTTTAAAGATCTAAGAAAATAAACCAATAGTTTGAGTACTTGATTTTTAAAAATTTACGATAAATTTCGAGGTGGGGAAGTATCGCATAAAAACAGTTGTTTTCCGTTTTTTAATCAAATAATATACAGATATTTTAAAATTTTAATTGACTTTAGTAATATGTAATGCATTGATTAAAATAATGCGTAATAAGTAGAACACTTCTTTACTTAAAAATTTTAGTTCTGCTATGATATTGCGTGACATTGAAAATGTAATATGAATAAGATCAAAACTGTAACTCTATATTTTTCCTGAGTTTTTTGCTTAGGGTCTTTAAATGAGATCATACCCAAAGCATACGTTTCAGAACACATACATTTGATTATGATAAAAACGAAAGTGTAAATAAAAAAAAGATGACCAAAGTATTAAAAATAAAAATAATAAAAATAAAACTTCTAAAATTAAAAAAAAGAAAGTATAAAAAATCAGCACTATGGCAATGTTAAGTTAGCAATTACGCTTTGTGAAAACTTCTACTTGAATTGTCTTCCAAAATCTAACACAAGAAAACTGTTCATGCTTGTAATAAAAAATAAAAAAAACTTATTCATTTAGATGAATTAGGGTTATGTATTTCGTATAATTTTTTTTAAATATACCTTTAAAACTTGGTAATGGTTTGAATGCCACCAATAGTCACATATTTGGAATTATAAGTACAACTTTTAAAAAAGTGATGAGTCACCAAAAAAGGGGCTCACTTCCTTTTTCTCAAATTTAATGAGAAATATTTGCCATGAATTTAGTGACTGAATTTTTGACCCTTTAAGATTGGTAACATAGCTGAACTAACTGAGTCATCATTTAATGATACAACCCCTGGTTACCACTATAAAAAGGTTAATTTCAGCCAAATTAAAAGCATTAATAATATAAGCAAGCCAAATTAAAGCATTAAAAGCATTAATAATATTTCAGCAATACCTGGAACAACATCGGAATTCACAATGTGTCCAAAAGTATTTCATGATGGTGATCAAAAACTCATAAAAGCTTATGTTTGAAAATAGCGTAATTCAAACCGCGTTTATACACTTAATTCTTAGATATCTTTAACATAATTGATAGAAGCTTTAATTATTGCTGTGAATGATGTTTGAAATAAATTTCATAAATATAAATTTACCCTATGACTTATTTAACAGTCCAATGATAGGCATAACTCCATTCTTTTCACAATAACGCACATTAAAGAGCTTAGTAGTTTTTAATGATTTCACCGAGTAAAAACATTTTGAAGATAAGGCACACAAAGAGATTTTCTTTTTGAAGCACAAGTACAAAATTTGAGCACCACAAATCGTTTTCAATAAAAGCTCATCGGCGGCCGGAAAATACATCCACAGGGCAGATACATTCCACGCACTGATAATTATGCAGGTTAGGGCACTGATAATTATGCAGCTTAGGGCACTGATAATTATTCAGATTGGAGCAGCTGAATCCAATTTGTTCATGTACGCATGTATAAGGAAGAAGTAGTAATTCATGCAGTTCATTGAAGATTAGTGTCAAAATGTCAATTTTTCGAAACATAAAAAAAAAAAATTAAAATAATCTGCAACTTGCTGATGCAAAACTTGCACTTTTCACATTTTTTTCAATTGGCTTAGACAATAAGAGGCATTTGGTTGTAAGGGAAAAGCGGATAAGGAGTAAAGACACAATCCTCAGAAAGAACTACATCTGTTGGATTCAACAGTCATACAGTTTCGGTCTGCTGTTGCGCCAGTTTCTGTTCACGTTATTTAAAAATGTATTGTAACACTGGTTCAGAACAGAAAATTCTTAATGGCCAAGTCAGGTATTTTCAGTTTGGTCTCTCTATTTACAAATAGTTTCTCTTAAAAAGGCGAGCATATTTGCTAGAGGAAGATTTCATGTACCAATGAATCTCACCAAGTATATTCAGGATGTCAAACATATACGGAATATATCATTACAAAAGATATCTTTAAATATCTCTCTCGCAAACAATGACAGTTTAAAAATCATGAAAGCGTTTGTGATTTAGTCTTTCGGTAATTCAACCTCTTTAACAATCCATCAAGAGTTGATATTTGCCTTGTTGGTAAACTTGCTCCTTTCGGAAACAAATTCAACGGGATTAACCTTTCCATCAGCTCTTCCTCGCTTGCAAGCACGTCATTAAGTAACTTTAAATCTTTGATTCACAGTAATCCGTGGACTACTTTTGTATTTAGACGATCACTCGAATTTTCACGATCAGCAAACGTAGAAGTAGTATCACATGTTTTCTAGTTACACAAAGGTATTCCACTCAGTCCATGTGACGCCTTGCTAACGTTTCAGGTTGTATAATCTCGATGCTTCAAAAAGGGGTGAATAGCACGTAACTGGTTGAGTCCAAAGCTACTTCAGACAGGGGTGCTTCGTCAGACGAGATGTCCGTCTAGCTCACCAGGAGGGCCGCCGGGAGGCATGTGATTGCACTGGTTGGGCGTCGAATGCACTGGGGAGTGGGCGACGCCCTGCGCATGAGGATTGAAAGTGCTGAGAGCCGGTGAGGGCTTCGAGGAGGTTGGTCCGCCTGGAGGATATGGAACATAGTGGTCGCTGCCAGGGTTGTAGTGCATTTCGGCACCACTTGCTGCTGTGCGACCAGGAGGAGGAGGCGGGTAGACCCCTTTTTCAAATGTCTGGAATAAAAAACAAGTTCATTAACTTGAAATGGTCGATTTTTACGATTAGCAATGCAATTACCATAATGCGTGACCGCGAAGAGATGGCACGTGACCTTGAAGTGGAAACGGACTGCTTTATTTTTAAATAAGTAAGAGCAGAGAGAAAATTTAGCTTTTTTACTAACTTAGTTCATTAAAGATTTTACTACGTGAGTGATCTCTCTGATATTACCGTATATAAACTGAAGCTATCCAATTTAACTTCAAGGTCACACGCCATCTCTCCGTGGTCAAAATTTACCAAACTACGAAAAAACAAATTAAGAACAAACGAGTTCAGGACAATACTCGACTTGGTTCAGGACACGGACTGCTTTTTTTTTTTTCAAATAAGTAAGAGCAAAGAAAAAATTATCGTCTTACTGACTTGGTTCATTAAAGATTTTACTACGTGCGTGATCTCTCTGATATTACCGATTATAAAATAATTCAACTTCAAGGTCACACGCCATCTCTACGTGGTCAAGATTGACCAAACTACGAAAAAACAAATAAATACCAAACGAGCTCACGACACTATTCGAGTTGTTTTAGGACACTAACTGCAGCTCCGAGCACAGTATTTAAATGTGACATATCTCATGTGGTTGAGGACGATTTTTCAAAAAGTCAAGTTATCTTAAGGGCATAGATAATTAATTAATATATTCTAAAAATTGGTACATTCAATTAACTGGGATTAAAAATGTGTAATCGGCAACTGTTTGGCACATTGAGTATTTACTTCGTTAAGGGGGATATTCTTTGAACATATTCCAATAGACGGGCTTAATTCTGCTTTTATGTTTTTTTCACATGTATATGCTGATTCCACATTATTTCAGTGAAAGTTGAGATCATAAAATTGTATTTTATTCTCATCATTAAATTTTATCGAAATATTAATGAAAATTTTGGTTTATATGTTACAGATGACTTAAACTGTTCCAAAAGCGGGTGTTAGAAAAGTCCAATCCGCTTCATTAGATTAAGTACCACACATTAAAATACCACATTAAAATACCACACATAGTGTGGTATTTTAGTCCAAAATCCAACAAAATATGCAGCATTTATATGTATTAAAGATCATAAATGGATCTTGTACACACACAAACACATCAGAATGTGATCACGAAGTATAAGAAAATCTAATTGAATTTTAAGTTAAATTGCTTCAACTCCTTGTTCCTTTTTTTTTTCTTCTACCCCCCCCCCCTTCCACCTTGTGTGATGCTTTTTGTCAACGTTTTTTTTTTTTTTAATGCCGGTTCGCTTTTTGGCAAATCAACAACGTGCATCACTTATGTTTCCTCAGTTTCTTAGTAATAACAGAAGACATTATTTTAAACTGTTAAAGCACGATGTTGTTTGAACTTACTGACCTGTATATAATATTTTTTTAACAATTAAATATAAGTCAACTATTTGTAATTGGATAGTCGTTCTTGCAGTGACTGTTAGATACTAGTACGTGAAGTGAGATACTCTTAAGTTAATTTTTATCTGATTAATTTTGATATCTTTATGATTTCCATTATTTTATAAAATAAATATTATTGCGATTTTTAATCTCATTTGCGTCAAACCCATAGATTTTTTCCATTACTGTAATTAACTTAAAATTACATTTCTGTTCTTTTTCATTACCATAAATACATTTCTTATAATAGAACTAGAAATTTAGTTCGTTTATTAAGAACAAAACTTACGTCGGGTCTGTCACCCAGTTTCAAGTTATAGGCATTCCTCCTCAGGGCGCTTGTATAAAAATCCTCTTCCGTTCCATACAATAGCTTATTGGGAACAGCACCGCCACCACGGTCATATCTGTCCTCCAAGTTGACTGAAATAATCACGAAATATTAATTTCAAAGAATGTGAAGTAAAGTAAGCTCAATATATTTTTTGCTAAAAATATTCGTTACTCTTTTAGTCCCTAAAATATGTTTTAAATTAAGTTATGGTTTTAATAAATTATATGTTGCGTTAGGAGCCAATACATTGGATGTTGCGTTGTTTTTTACGATGGCCATCTTCAATACTTTTTCAACTCTAATCTGATTCATATCACACTGAAAGGAAATATTGTATAAGCAGCATCTACTTATATTAAAAACTGAGTATCTTTCTAACTATCTTTCTTTCTATGTCACGCTTCTTTCTCCTGAACGCCAATGAACTGAAAGTCGAACCAGGTACCGATAGATAGGTAATTTTTCAGGCTTCATTAATTTCAATCTATATAATTATACGAATTTAATTAGCGAAGATATCAATTAATAAGTAGTCAAATTTAAAGCGATTAAGCCTAATAAATGATTAAACTTCCAAGACATTTTTTCTTACCGTTGCCATTTTGAATTAAAACGTTACTTAAATTATTGAACTATTTAAAATTCCAAGATATTTATTTCTTTCCGTTGCGATTGTAAGGCAGGAATTCAAGTGAAACACGGACGATCGCAACTCACCAATGCAATCGCAAATTCCAAAATTTGGATTCAAGTGAAACGAATTCACTTGAATTCGACTTACAGTAGCGGTTGCAATATGCGATTGCAATGGTGTTTCACTTGAATTCGGCCCTAAATTAAAACGTTAATTAAATTGAACTTTTTAAAATGAAAGAGTGTTATTTTTTTCCATTGTCATTTTGAATACGTGTTATAACAAAGTTCTAACAATTGTTTTTATTTTAATTATTAATGACATTTTTTTTCTCTGGTACCATTTTGAAAATGTGTTTTTAAATAAAATTGCAATTGCTGTTTTTAGAAGGGACTTTTTCTGGCTGCGATCCATAAGTAGTCAAATTTAAAGCGAATGTTTAATTAATAAGTTGTCAAATTTAAAGCGATTAAGCCTAATAAATGATTAAACTTCCAAGACATTTTTTATTACCGTTGCCATTTTGAATTAAAACGTTAATTAAATTATTGAACTATTTAAAATTCCAAGATATTTATTTCTTTCCGTTGCGATTTTAAATTAAAACGTTAATTAAGTTGAACTTTTTAAAATGAAAGAGTGTTATTTTTTTCCATTGTCATTTTGAATACGTGTTATAACAAAGTTCTAACAATTGTTTTTATTCTAATTATTAATGACATATTTTTTCTCTGGTACCGTTTTGAAAATGTGTTTTTAAATAAAATTGCAATTGCTGTTTTTAGAAGGGACTTTTTCTGGCTGCGATCCAAATATTAAAAGAACCTTTTCGTTTAGAATTTGGCAATTAATTTTACAGGAAGAAAGCGGTTTGGAAATAATTGTTTTTGGAAAGGAATTTTATTTGTTATTTAGGGAGAGTGCTAAGTATGCGCTACTTGACATCGTCTTTATTTTTGAGGAAGCATGTGCAAATAATTCGATTGATTCTTTGGTGCAGGAAAGCTTTAGCGGGGAGTAGTTTATTAAACTTTTCCTTGGTACTTTAAAGGCGAGTCGCCTTGGCGGCGAGTAGTGAATTGAAACTTTCCTCGCTACTGTAAAGGCGAGCCGCCTTGACGACGAGTAAACTGTTTAAAATTTCCTCATTTCTTTAAAGGCGAGCCGCCTTGGTGGCGAGTAGTTTTCTCAAACTGCCTTCACTACATTACAGCCCGTGCAACGCCGGGCTACGCAGCTAGTAGTTAATACTAACTGTCGATCAAAGTCTTAAAAGCAAACGATTTCTTAAGGTAGGAAAATGGCAATTGCGTAGTGTTTGCAAACCAGTTGTTGATAATGTAGTTTAAAAAATCATAACAATAAGACGAACATATCTATACTTTTACAAATACAATAAATGATTTTGTTTACTATAAAACCGAGGCCATGTTTGAATAAAACAACTAGTCGACCCAGCAAGGTGACTCCATGTCAGTGAATGAAATCGAGGTTAGTGTCCGGTCTTTGAAATTTTGACTTTATCTGCCTGAAACGTTTAGTTAATGTGCGGTTACTTGATTAGATGAAAACGCAAGTACAGTCCAACCACCAATAGATAGAGAGGTTAACATCCGGTTTACGGAACGAAATGGAAGCATCCATTAGTTTTTAAGGCTGCCATCTTGTACAGATGTTTTTTAGCTTCCAAATTAAGAACAAATAAACTGAAATGAGAGAAGCACGAGCATCAAAGTTTTATTTTTCCCCTTAATCAGATATTCTCGTCTAAACTGGACATTTGCAGTCTGCAGCAACTGTTGGAAGACAGTAACTATTTTTACGTAGAACACTGCTATTATTGACATTTCTAACTGGTCAACAGTGTCGATGTAATAGTTATTGTGATACAATAATATGAGATTAAAAACAATAAGGTTTTTAATGTAAACAATTAATATCATAATAAAGTTTTGTTTATTACTTACCTTGATCAGGGTATGGATAAGGACAATAATAAGGCATGGAAGAATCTGGGATATAAGTTCCATCAGAGTGCGCACTTATGTAGGCGGTAGTTTCAGCTTTAACCTGTTCCTCCTGGTGAGGAGAAAAAAAACATGTATGATGCTACGGTGTATTTTTAAAAATCGTAAAATAAAATGTTATTTTAAAGTAATCAACATTATGTAAAGACAATCTTTGTTTTAAAACTAATATTAACAAAAGATATTCGGTTCTTAATAGCATTGGTTTCCAGAAAGAATCTTTATATATATATTCAATGTTTGTGTCGTGCAATGTGATTTAAATGGGTACTAAATTCTTGCATTTAACCTTTTAAGCTCCCGGTATTTGATTTCACGTACATTTTTTGACATAAAACTTGAGACTTTCGTCAGCTTTTCAAGTACAACGTAAAATACTGCGTAGATTTATCAGCTGATCTTTGAGAAAACCAACACTATAAGAACACCTTTTTAACAGCATTGAAAAAAATGGGTCGAGTCTCAACCTTCGAGTTATTGACAGTTTGAATTATAGCAAATTATCAGCCTTCTTCAGAGTTTGGGATCCGATGAAAACTTCAAGATAAAAGAATATTTGAGATGCAAAGTTCCGAGTTGCCGAGACTCGACTATACTCGACAGCAACTGAAGTTGACACTGACGTTACTACGCGAGGAAGAAAAATGGAGAAAACAGAAACCTTCTTGTCGAATTAGAGGAGATCGCCAATTGCGTATAAACTCTTATTGGCTGGCGCGTTCGATTCAAATGGATGTGCGCTCCCGCGCTACTCCGTTCGTAAAATTGAACATGTTAAGATAATTACAAATATTATGACAAGGCTACATATGCATAGATGAAACACTATAATCCACGGTCTAAAGGGAAAGATCTAATGTCACCCAAAGATCGGACACCGCGCAAGGAACTACAGTCGAACTCGCTTATAACGAGCACGAAGGGACCGTAACATGTTGGTCGTTAAATCCGAGTGCTCGTAATAAACGGGTCCTTACGGTCGGCGTGCAACCAGAAGGGGTGTGGGCTTGGGAGGTCAAATAATTAAGTTCACTTATAATTTAACCAATACTTACTTTAATTACATAAATTAATTTAATTTTATACTGTTCTTTATTTAATGATACTGGAATGCTGGTGGAATTTTTCAGACAAAAGTATTGAACCGCAGGGGAAAAAAAAAGAAAAGAAGATAAGACAGGAATAAGACTAGAAATATGAAAAAAAAAAAGACTGCGAGAGAGAAGAAATTTCTCGTTAAAACCGGGTCTTGCTAGTTAGAAACGAATTCTGTTCCTTAGACTTAACATTGATTCAACCAAATATTCTCATTTCCCTCGTTAAATCCGAGTTCTCGTTACATCCGAGCTCGTTATAAACGAGTTCAACTGTACTTCCTTCGCTTGGTCTCAGCTTATTTCTCTATAGTCAAGAAAGTTTGCAGCCGAGTACATATTTAAAAGTATTCTTACCGAGTATCCCCCAGCGCTATGTCCGTCTGAGTAATTGTCACTCTTCTCAGAGTTGCAGCTCAAGCTCTCGCCATTTAGACCCTCATTGTAGCTACTGGGAGCGTACATTTCTATGGTGGCCGCCTTGCTGCTGGAATGGTCACTTTCTAAAATTAGAAATTAAACTCATGTAATAAAAACTAAAACAAACAGAAAACAAGTATAATCATTGTAATTGTGATACAAATTAATTTTTTACAATCTGGTCTTGACAAATTTAAATATTTTTGTTTTCTTTCGGTCGCACGCTGGAAATTGGTGAGTATATTTTTCTGCTATTGATCAATTTCAATTTATTTACCATTAGCAAAAATATTTTGATAGAAACAATTAAGAAGGTTACTGCGATAAAAACACAGTTGACTCTCAATTTTACTAATACACCAGATTTCATGAACATATTGCCGGTCCTGAAAAGTTAATTTTTTTAACTTTAAATGCTATTCAAATTTCATGAATATTTTTCAAGACCCATGAATTCATTAGTCAATGTAAAAAAGCAACTTTTGAAGCTTTAAATAAGCCAAACATATAAAAATGTCATTTTTATAATTAGTGGGGTGTAAATTTTAAATGCATAAAAACCAACTTAGTATTTTTCACTTTCTTTTGAATTGCCTCTCAAGCTCTTAACTTTTGAACTTTTAAGGGTCCCTATGTACTTAAAATTCGAGTTTTGTTTATCGAATAATTATCTTAATTGAAATTGAAAAGTTTTTTATATTTACGGTAGAATGATAGTTAAGATTAACTGCATTCAAAATGCTAAAAAGGTTTTATCATAGTTTTTTTTTTCATCTACGGGAAATCATCGTAAGTTAAAAAATATTTTTGCATCCGTCTTAATTCATAAGTTTAAATGTTTTGACTTTCATAAGCACCCCCGAATTCAATGTTGCTTAAAACTTTAACACAGCTTCTCAAACTAATTATTTGGTTACATTTTTTAAGAATATATCACCCTGATTCGTGCAATAAATTATCTCCTTTTAATGAAACAAAACTTGTATGTGCAATAAGATGTTCACTTTCTCACGTTTCACAATGGTTCAATCTTTTGCTCGATATACTATACAGTATTTTTTTCATCGGTGTATTTTTATATTCAAATGCTGAAGTCTCCAGATAGTGAGGGGTGAATGGTTTCAGATTTCTTCTATTTTTTGCTAACACGTTCGAGAAAACTTGTTCCTACCATGCCTAGTTGGAGGTAATCCATCAAAAAGTAACTTTTTCATTACAGAAAATCCTTGAAGCACAATACCATTTTTTCCGTTCTCTGCTCCCTGTAACTCGCCCAAGGGAGAAGTCAGGTTAACCTTTGATAAATTAGCTATCGTTAACCAATACACATTCAAAGAAATTCTTTCGATGAGCGAATAAAAGAAAACAATAGTTAACAAACCAAAAACTCGACAGGTATTCTCCAAGAAAATAACGAACGAAGCCATTAATTAAATTCCTTCTTGCAATAATGCATTGTTGGTTTCATGTTGTTGACGGTAAAGCGGGCGATTGTTTTTTCTTTATATGTTTTTATTTATTTATTTGGAGAAAGGGCTTGAAATTAGTAAAAACTTCCGAAAGTTTTGTCACATTTCCGATGTCATCATCACGAAAGGATAAATGAGTCGGAAATGAAAGCTTTTAAAATCATTTATTAGCGTTTTCTTTGAACCGAAAAATGAGAGTACGTGTTAATGAATTGAGAACCACAAAGGAGTTAAAGGTTTTCAATTTCTCCAATTGCGTGTGACAAGAATAATTGGTTTAAGAATTGATGGTAGGTTCGGTGCTGAAAGTACATTACTAAAGCTATGGTAGGAAGTTACGGCTTACCTTTAAAACAAGCATTACTTAATTTTACAATTATGCGTTATGTTTTTAAATGATTCAATTTTTGTCGTCATTTTTTATTTCGATTTAAGATTAAAGCTCCACATCTTTTGCACGTCTTTCTTAAAAAAAGGGGGGGAAATATGCAATGTAATGAAATTCTAATTAGTTTTATGTTTCTGATGACTTTGGTGGGAAAATGTGATGATAAAAACGTCTAAACGAGATGATTTTGGATTTAATGATTTGCTACCAGGACGCAGCGAGGACTGTTAGAAGGGTTAGCTCTAGTCCACACTGCCCTCCTAGTAAGGTATTTTATGTAAGGATCAAGGCCGTATCCAGGGGGGGGCCCGACGGGCCCGAGCCCCCCCCCGAAATGTTTTGCGACGTTGTAACGTAAAATAAGAACGTTTTTTTTTTTTTTTTTTTTTTTTTTTTTTTTTTTTTTTTTTTTTTTTTTTAAATTTTCAAACCCCCCCCCCCACACAAAAAATATTTTGTTTCATTTTCACTTTTGAAAATATTAAGCGGTTGAAAATTTGAAGAAATGTAGATAACTTTGGCAGTTCAAATTCTCATGAGCTGCTACACATTCTGAAACCGAGACACTTAGTGTACTTCCTGTTTTCTTTCTACGGTAGTTTTTCTAGGGCCTTAGGCACCTTTGCTCCTAGAGGGTTTACACGTGGCTCCAAAATATCAGACCACACAAATCGGAAACACTCACACAGCCATTCAAAACGCATATCAGCAGCTCATTGTTCGTTTTCTTCCTAATATGTTTTTTGCCGCAGGGTTGCCGCGCAGACACAAGACCCAAAATTCGTAGAACGAGTGTGGTGAAGATTATCGCACTGCTCTTAAATAAGAAACCGATATTGTCGCTATTGTCGTACAAGGGTTCTAACGACTATTCTGTTGATGTTGATGTAGTCGAACCCCTCTCAAACTGCCTTGAAGGATGTCTGTCCAGTCCATCATGAAACATTAGCTTTACGCACTTGCAAGAGTAATTAGGACTTAGTTCCGTCCAGAGTAGTCCAGAGGAGTGGGGAAGGGGGGGGGGTCATTTTGCAAGTTTAAAAAGGGATAAATAGTATTTTATGCATCTAAACCACGCATTCATTCGATGTTTCTCATGCGAGCTAGTGCTACCGCTACCTTCCACATATTTTGCTTTTTATCATTTTAAAATCTTTTGTCAGTTTTCGCCTGTTTCGATGGATAGATTTGTAACCATAACCAAGAAGAGGAAACTCGATTCGGATATATCTGAGGTAGGCTTTGCTTAAAACTTTACAAAAATGTATGTATAAAGTGAGGTAGTGAAAAGCAAATTTTTTAAAGTTTTGAGTATGACGCGTTTAAAGATCAGACTTTAGGAAGGCTGCCATTGAATTTTTTTCTAAATCATGATGCATCTCAGCACCTAAAAGGGCTACTAGTTCTAGAACAGAAGATATATTTTCCTACTATTTGCACTATTTATCTCTAAATTTTCAATTTTGGCACTTTCATCCCTTTGTTTCTCACTGCCTCAATTTATTATTTGAGTAAATATTCTGCGTTATTCATGTCTGTAAATTACAGGTTGTCCCAGTTTTAGAGTCATTTTCACCATATGCTTACATTTCAGAATTTGTGATTTTTTTTTAAAACTTTACAGTTTCTTTTAAAAACATAACCCGACACCAATGTTAAGCCATATGTTTAAGGTACACTGCGATTCAAAAGTTTAGACAAAATGCAAATATGTGAATAAAAAGAAAACTATTCAACGAAATGCTTTCATATTTCTACTGCAGGTACACAATATGGTCCCAAATACGTGTCTGGAGTTCTTATAACTATAACTGGAATCAAATTTTGGATATTACAAAAGATATTTTTTTACATTGTTGCAAAAGTTTAGACAATAGTCAGATTTTATGCAAATATTCCTTTAAATGTGATTGGTGGAGGAAATGCGGGACTGTATTATTCATTTATAAAGTGCAGAGATTGCTGAATAAATAATCAAAATCTCAAAAGCTCTTTAGTTCTCGTGTAAAGAAGATAAGAAAGTTTGGAAGCCGAAATTTGAAAATGAACCTACTTTATTAATTTTTTGTCTTTTAAATTGGCTCTAGTATGGTAGTGCATTGTTTTTTACTTTGTGAAGAGCAAATTCAGACATGCGTAACGATCAAAAAGTCCAAGAAAAATTTTATTTCTTAAGAATGAAGGAATTGAAAAAACGGCTCAAACTGACGATTCGCCCCTTAATCCTACAAAACTTCAACTTGGGTCAAAAACAGAACTTGATAGCATAAGTAGATGAACAACTGAATGGGAATGCATAAAAAAAAAAAACAAAGAAATTGTGCTTGAGCCTTTTCGGACAGAACGGTCCCCAAAATAAGACATAGTTTTATTGGTAAAAGCAGCACAGCATATGATCATGGATGTTTCTCAAGTCCCGCGAAAAGAATTATAATCCATCTAGGCCATCCCAATTTTAATAATTTTTATCAAAGAAAGTACCATTCATTTTTTAGTCACGATGATTACATATGCTGCTTTTCACATTAAAAATCTGGCTTATTTGAGACACTCTGTCCGAAAAAGCTCAGGCACAATTCTTTTGTTTTTTTTATGCATTCGATTCAATTGTTCATCTACTTGTGCTGTCACGTGCTGTTTTTGACCCAAGTTAAAATTTTGTAGGATTAGGGCGCGAATCGTCAGTCTGAGCGATTTTTCGATTCCTTCATCCTTAAGAAATATAATTTTTCTTGGACTTTTTGATCGATACGCATGTCTGAATTTGCTCTCACAAAGTAAAAAACAATTTACTACCATACCAGAGCCGATTTAAAAGCAAAAAATTAATAAAGTAGGTTCATTTTCAATTTTGTCTTCCAAACTTTCTCATCTTCTTTACACGAGAACTAAAGAACTTTTGAGATTTTGATTATTTATTCAGCAATCTCTGCACTTTATAAATGAATAATACAGTCCCGCATTTCCTCTACCAATCACATTTCAAAGGATATTTGCCTAAAATCTGACTATTGTCTAAACTTTTGCCAACAATGTAAAAAATGTCTTTTGTAATGTCCAAATTTGATTCCAGTTATAGTTATAAGAACTCCAGACACGTGTTTGGGACCATATTGTGTACCTGCAGTAGAAATTTGAAAGCATTTCGTTGAATAGTTTTCTTTTTATTCACATATTTGCATTTTGTCTAAACTTTTGAATCGCAGTGTACATGAAAAAGTAATTGGATGCATTGCACACTTCGATGCACAATTAGGTATTTAATTTAAATGTTGCTGTAACTTAAAGTTTAATAAAAAATGTCTTCGGTTACTATTAAAAAGTAATATGAACTCCCACCTTCAAATTATATTATAGCTCTTAAGATTAGTAGAAAAATCAATGTATAAGTAGTCGCTTTTGCTTCTCAGCAGGTCGAAAGGCCATTTTAGCTTAAAATTAACTTTATAAATACAATAAACAATAGTGAGCTAGTATCGAATTTATTTACTTTCTATGAACTCTGTTGCCAATAACCCGGTAACGAACTTGACATTTCAACCTAACTGTCAACATAACGAAGTTGTCAAATTTAAAAATTGCACAACAATATACATTTTCTTAGAGTTGTATAGTAAATAACATTGAAGTGTAAAAGTTAAGAAAGAGAGAAAAAAAAACAATATTAAATTCTTTGCTAATAGACTTGATACATAAAAATAATTTGTTGTATTTCCTTTTCTATACAATTAAATATACATAAAAATTAGTTATTGGAAATAAGCAGGCGTTATTGCCTTGATTCTCATTTTTAAAGACGAATATGAAAATAAATAAATACATTTGAATTATTTTTTGATTGATAGAGTTTGTTGAGGTATTCCTTACAAAAAAATACAATGAATATAAAATATAAATTATGCTTCGAATTCGTCTTTCTCGTTTTTAAACTTCGGACAGCATATGTAAGCAAAACTTGAAAACGACCCTTTAATATATGATATTAATAGCTAATATTTTGTTTTATTCATTTATTTATTTATTGACAACACATACTAGAGTTCGTGTACTTGGTCTCATATTTTGTTTTCTTTTGAGTTTTTACTTTAGTAGTAAATAAATTAATAAGTAAACTCAATGGGGAAAGTCATTGTTTTAAGAAATAAGCTTTTATTTGACTTTCAGGAAATATTTACTTATTGTAAAAAATAATAACGAAGGATGTTTAAAAAAAAATCTAGCGGGGGGGGGGGGGAGTTAGTTTTCTAACTACTTGAAAAGAAACCCTCAAAGAAAACAAAAAATAGACTGCGAAATAAAATTTTGTAGAATCACACAAAATGAGGGATACGGGGTATTCTGCACAATTAGGGTAGGGGGGTACTAACAAATTGAGAAAGTATGAGAACGCACTAGCCAGTCAATTCGAGGGGGAAAATTAAACGTTTCCACAATTTTTCCGTTAAGAAAACCATTACAACAATGTCACGAGGTCGTGGATGTGACATAATTGTAGACACATTGTCTTAAACTTATAAAAAATTACTTTAAAAACCAAAGACAAGAAATTAAAAATAATTAAAAATAAATTTCCTCGAAATTTTGTAAGTAACTCAATTTTTAAATGCTTCATTTGTGTTCGGTATATTCATTCTTACACAGTTAAAAAACTGCATCCATTATTTGATTGGAAGTTATTGTCATCTAAAAACACTTCATATTTCGGATTTAAGAAAAATGCAAATAGGTAAATGACTAGAGATGAGTGTGTATTTTTTTTTGTTTTGTTTATTTCATTATTATTACTTAATTAAATAATTTAGACTGTTGTTGAAGTATGATGTTGCAATTAGAGTTCTTGTAAAGAACTAATTATCAAATCACGATCAAACTATTATCACTAAAAATTTCAAATTGCACTTTTATAGTTGTGACATTTTAAATAATGATTTATGTATAATATTACATACGTATATATTCATATAAGTTGGCATACTAAATTGGAATACTATTGTTTGACCAGTTACGGTAACTCGCTTAGTTTCGTGTTCGTTTGGCACTCTTAAAGCTAATACAGGGCATGCTAGCTGCATTAAATTATTTTAGCAAAATGCACAAAAGGTATTCAACAATATTGAAACATTTACCTTTTTTGCATCATAATCGACTTTCAATTATTTTGACTAACCAATGTGAACAACATTTAAATTCAAAAAATAGATAGCTGATAAAACGCTTTTAAAATGAACGTCTGAACTGCAACATTAAAAAAAAAAAAAATAATAGAACAATTTTGCTGCAATTTAGCTTATGAGTGATTCCATACCAACTCACGGAATGGGGGTCGCACGACCGACTCGGATTTTCTTTTAATTTGTCACACATGTTGATCATATAGAGGCATGGAAAAGTCCAAATTGTTAGGTTCCTGCTCCACTTATTTTCTGAGATACATGCCCTCAAAGTTTGTCCGCCACGTCAAAAAACTAAAAAAGTAATGTTATTTAATCATTTTTTATAAAAAATCGTACTCATGCAAAATAAAAGTGTTAGATATCTATGGAAACTAGTTACTCCAGGCATTCAGAAAAAAAAAATACTAGAATGTTCATAATGAAAATTGCTAAGTTACAGGGCCCTTTGAATTTGTAATCACAAAAACTCGATTTTGCCGATTTTGCTAAAATTGAGGAATTTATTCCAAAAAAAAGGAAGACATAACCAAAGGTTTACTCACTTTCTGGTAGTGAACAGATGTTTACTATAAATGATTACACAATGCATAACTTGGATTTCTCACTCCTTCTTGGAAATATTTAAGCTTGAAGATAAGCCATAAGGCAAAAACATGCGTTTTTGGCCATCTTGGCAGCCATTTTTCTCATAAAGGGGGAGCAGTAGAAACTTTAATTTTTTTTTAAACAAGCCACTGATATGTTAGCTATTCACAGGAAAAGAGTTTACTTTTGGTTATTTCTTTCATTAAGAGATATCCTGCTGACAGTATATGCATGTTTTTCGCGACGACCATATGCTTTTGTTCCCCCTCTCATGGACTTAAAATTAATTAAACTAAAAAATAACAATATATTTATTAACAGCTGTATTATCTACTCAATATGTCATGAAATTTAATTTATTAAATCATTGAACAATAAATTAGATAATTGATGAAAACAAGAAATAGTATTTCTCTGATACCCGAGCATTATGCATTAATAATTATAAAGCACTAAATACTTTCTTGAGAAATTAATTAACATAAAGGAGCTCTAAATGTTTATATTATAAGCAATACCCAATCTTGTGATTGGGATATTCCTGTTTTTAATTGCAGCATTTCTTGAATATCACATAAATATCAGGAAAATAAATGAGGTCTTTTCGTTGGATGTAGGATATTTTATGACAAATTTCATTTGATAGGCTACTATGAGCATGGTGATAAAGAGCTATTAATTTCAGCATCGAATTCCATTTTACCTTATTGACAGTTAAATATGTACAAAATAATTAAATAAATAAATTAATATAAAGCCATGCTTGAAGAATTAGAATTAGTGCAACTAATTTATTCCCATACTGATCTTTACAAAACTGACATGTGTTGAGCACTGATAAGAAGTGACAAGAATAAGTTTACTCACTAAAATACTAGTTCACAGATACTATAAAGCATACATTCTATTTTCTACAATATAATACTGCAACAAAGAACAAGGGTATAAAGGGGTAAGTACTAAAGAATTTCTTGAAAAATCAATTAAAATAAAGGAGCTTCGAATATTTATCTCATAAGCAATACCAAATCTTGTGATTGGGATGTTCCTGATTGATGGCTATAAACAGGAAGATATCCTTGTTCTTTGTTGCAGTATTATTTTGCAGAAAATAGAATGTATGCTTTATAGTATCTGTGAACTAGTATTTTAGTGAGTAAACTTATTCTTGTCAGTTCTTATCAGGGCTCAACACATGTCAATTTTGTAAAGATCAGTATGGGAATAAATTAGTTGCACTAATTTTAATTCTTCAAGCATGGCTTTATATTAAATTATTCATTTAATTATTTTATAAATATTTAACTGTTAATAAGGTAAAATGGAATTCGATGCTGAAATTAATAGCTCTTTATCACCATGCTCAGTTAGTAGCCCATCAAATGAAATTTGTCATAAAATATCCTACGTCAAACGAAAAGACCTCATTTATTTTCCTGATATTCACGTGATATTCAAGTAATTCTGCAATTAAAAACAGGAGTATCCCAATCACAAGATTGGGTATTGCTTATAATATAAATATTTATAGCTCCTTTATGTTAATTAATTTCTGAAGAAAGTATTTAGTGCTTTATGATTATGAATGCATAATGCTCAGGCATCAGAGAAATACTATTTCTTGTTTTCATCAATTATCTAATTTATTGTTCAATGATTTAATAAATTAAATTTCATAACATATTGGGTAGATAATACAGCTGTTAATAAATATATTGTTATTTTTTAGTTTAATTAATTTTAAGTCCATGAGAGGGGGGAAC
>JAXGGA010012379.1:0-38942 GCA_038373865.1 Uloborus plumipes | reverse complement strand
TTAGAAATAAATAAGGAAATAAAGTAATGGGGGGAATAATTTTTAAAATAATTTTTTAATTTTCATTATTTTTAACCCAAAAAATTTTGTCCCCGCAAAACGAAAAAAAAAAAAAATTCCCCATTAAGTAAATTTAAATTGTTGTAAAAATTTAAAATTTATGAAAAATCAGCTTAAAAAGGGTTAAAAATTAAAAAATTTTTCCATACATGTGTTACGAGTCCACAAGGAAACCCTTTATCAACTCATAAAACGCGCCCGTCATATGTGTAGTTTAGAGGGGGAGTAGTTTTAAGGTTCATATAATTATTTTTTACGTTTCAACTTCCTTCCTAAGAGAATTGTTACAAATCTGTTCTCTGTCATTATAAAATAATGTGTACTTCTAGAAACTTTACTAACTTGTGATGGGATTTATACCAGAGTGTATTTATTATACCAGCCGCTGTTTGACATTTTTTGCAATAATAATAAATGGGCCCAAAAGCATTATAGTTATAATTATAATTACAAGCGGATCCATACTTTCATTGAAGACAATCCTGAAAGGTAATTTAATAACAGAATAAAGTTATAAATTTTAAGTGAATAAAGTTTTAAACACAGTCATTCCTAACTGACTTTTTTTTCGCAACGCTTTTTATATCATGCACAAAATCTGTTGGAATGAAAGTTTTGCATTTTTTTTGCTTATAGTTAAGCTAGTAGTATTGTACAGAATATTATATATACCTTAAAGTGTGCGAATGTCAGTTTTCCACCAAAAATGTAATGCGAAAGCAGGTTGGAAAAAACCTGTTTTTTTGTGCACATAATTTCAGTCAGCATGGATTTCTGAGAATTTGTATTTCTTTACTCATGATAATAAAAAAATATATAATTAATAATAAAAAGCTGTGAAGAGGAAAAATATTTTTATTTCACACTTTTAGGCACATAATTATTTTTAATTCATCGATGTATAATAATAATAGTTAGTTTAATGCATTACATTATTTTTTAAGCATGGAAAATAAAAAAAATTATAACAAGCAGGCGTATTTGGAAAAATTTATAATAGAAAAGGTATATTCCTCATAAAGAGTATTATTTAAAAAATGTTTTAACTAGAGATGGAACGAAGCTTCGGCCGGGCCGAAGCTTCGGCCATTTTGCCGAAGCTTCGGTCTGGCCGAAGCATGTGTTGTGATTCGGCTGCTTCGGCCTGAAATTTATGCAGCAAATTTTCTGTTACAATTATTATCATATAAGATAGTCTTTTTAACTCAAAATTGTTCTTCATGATAAAGCATAATAGAAATTTATATTAAACTAGCCGGGTACCCGGCCCTGCCCGGGTTTCGGTCGGGTATGGTGTTTTAGTGACACTCGTTCATGAATTTTTCAACGTTAAAGTGCATATCTATACACACAATGGCTACTTCTGTAAACAATGGCAATTTTTTCTGACTGGACAAACTAAAAAACTGTATTACACACCTTAAATACAAATGCAAGCTACAAATAATGTTTAGGTAAATCGGAAATGTTATAAGCTTGGTACAGGGTGCGGCGGAGAAACTTGCAGACTTGAAAAGTCAACTAAGGGAAAAGTACATCATGTATCAGTTTACTACTTTTTATAAGATATGGTACCCATTCTGAATTTTTATATTAGTTAGATTTAAAAACTACATCGGGAAGAATGACGGCCCCTGTTAATGATGCACTCATGTACCCTAGATTTGTTGCACTCTTTCGAGCATATCGACTGATGGGATGTTGGTGATAGCAAGCCGGATGTTGTTCTCCAGGCGTTGCAGGGTCCGGGCTTGTCGTTGTAAACGATCGATTTGAGATACCCCCATAAAAAATAGTCACAGAGTGTCAAATCGGAAGAGCGGGCCGGCCACGGTACGTCACCTTTCAAGGAGACGTTATCACTCAACTGGTGAACCACAGCAAGTTTGTAGGGATGAAACTGGAGTTCGTTGTGAAGAATTCGTCTCAGTGTCCAATCAAAAATCCCCAAAGCAGCAGCGTGTTTACGCGCCGAACGCCTGGGAGAGCGCAAAAACGACTCCCTCACTTTTTCGACGTTTTCTAGGGTTCTGGAAATCCGTTGACCTCCTGGGCCTCTGTTTGCCACACTCTCACTTTCCCTGAATGTTTTCACCCACAAAACAGTCGATTCCCAGCCAGGAATGGGAACAACGGGCTGAATTTTGAACCGAGTTCGGAAGGCACGTTGAGTGGCGACCACCGAAAGATTATTTGAAAAGTAAGATTCGGCGGCGAACGCTCGTTGCTCCTTTGTCCAACGCATGGCGACAACTAAACTATGAGATAACAAAACTTCAGGACCCTCTCTTTAAAATGAGACTCTTCCCACTCCTTTCTGACCACTCCTTGCTAATTAGCATCCAATTAAAATCAGCAAGTTTCTCTGTCGCACCCTGTAAAATCAATCGCACTGGAGTCAAGTATTTCCAAACATTACACGTAAAATAAGTCCCATCATTAGTTTATATCCTTGTGACTACATTGGTGAAAACATCTTATGTACCTAACTTAGAAATTTTTTGACTATAAACATTTTCTGTTCTCTAACTGTTGCCAAAATCAATTATCTTTTTATTTAGTCTCGTTAGCGATTATTGGCACAGATGAATCTAAAAATCCTAAGAAAGCAATAAATTTCATACTTACTCCAGAGAAGCCTTGGTTCACATTTTCATTATGATCACTATTAATATTGTTGTTGCCAGGCAATAAATTTTTGCAACAATGGACTGAAAATTTAATCATTTAATGGGGAAACTACATGAAATTTACTATTTTCCATAATAACTTTTTTAAACTAAGCTTTTTAGAAATAAATTATAGCTTATCCTGCTCCCTGTTACTGTAGCTATCTACGGTGAAAAAATGGTTAAAATCGGTTCAGTAGTTTGGAAGATTACCCCGGACATACGGATACAAAAGTAGTCTTTTATGTATATAGACTAGCCAGGTACCCGGCCCTGCCCGGGTTTCTGTGGGTGTAGGGTGGTTTAGTGAAACTCATTCATAAATTTCCCAACACTAAAGTGCACATCTATAAACATAATGGCTACTTCTGTAAACAATGGCTATGTTATGGATAAACTATAAAAAAAATAATGCAAGCTAAAAAAAAATAGCAAGCTACAAATAATGTTTGAGTAAATAGGAAATGTTATAAGCTTGGTATATTAAAATAAATATATATTTACAGTATCACTCGCACTGAAATTAACCATTTCCAAATATTGCTCGTTAAATAAGTCCCATTATTAGTTCTATCCTCGTGACAACATTGGTGAGGTGAAAACATCTTATGTACCTAATTTAGAAATTTTTTTGACTATAAACACTTTCTATTCTCTAACTATTGCCAAAATCAATTTTTTTTTTAATTTCACCCGTTAGCGATTGTTGGCTCAGATAAATACAATAATCCTTAGAAGGCAATAAATTCCATACTTACTCCAGAGAAGCCTTGGTTCAAAATTTTCAATATGATTACAATCAATAGTGTTGCTGCATGGCACCAAATTTTTGCAACAATGGGTTGAAAATTTAATCATTTAATGGGGAAATGACATAAAATTAACTGTTTTCCATAATAACTTTTTTAAACTAAGCTTTTTAGAAATAAACTAGCAGAACCCGGCAGACGTTGTTCTGCCTAGATGTATATTTCGTCTCCACATGGTGTTTTGGATGTAAAAATCTATAAAGTGTTGTTGAAAATAGGCATGAAAGATTTTTAAAATTCTAAATCAAGCAATCTTGAAATTACGCACTGAACAATCTACAAAATGGCCACCAATTATTTTTATAAAAATTGAAAAATACTGAACAATGAAAAACTTTACGCATAATTTGATTTTAGATAGAAATTTTGTTTACACATCAAAACGAAGAAGCTCTCCACAAATCGTGAAAAAAGATCTTCGTTTTGAAAATAAAATGTAGAGACACATAAAATGTATAATGTAACTGGACCATGAATAGCTCTTTTAAATTACTTAAAAAGGAGAGAGAGAGAGAGAGCAGTGAATAGTAATAAAATGAAATTGACATATTTACAATAGAATGTGACTGGACCACAAATAGCTACTTTAAAGTTATAAAAAAAGCACGGTGAACAAAAATAAAAAGAAATGTACACATTTACAATTACGTTACAAAAATTCACTGGACAGTCCAAAAGGTAGACCATCAATCGCTCTTCTAAATTCAAAAAAAAAAAAAAAGCACGGTGAATAATAACAATGAGAAATTTACACATTTACAATTACGTTCTAAAAATGCACTGGACATTCCAAAAACGTAAACCATCAATTGCTCCTTCAAAGAAAGAAAAAAAAAAAAAACACGGTGAACAGTAATAAAGAGAAATATACATATTTACAAAAGTAGACCATCAATTGTTCTTTTAAATTCAAAAAAAAAAAAAAAGCACGCTGAACAACAATAAATAAAAATTTACGCATGTACAATTGCGTTGTAAAAATGCACTGATCAATCCAAAAAAGTAGACCATCAATTGCTCCCATAAGTTCAGAAAAAAAAAGCATGGTGAACAAAAAAAAAAAAAATACAGATATACAGTTACGTTGTAAAAATGCACTGATCAATTCAAAAAAGTAGACTGTCAACTGCTCCCTTAAATTAAAAAAAAAAAAAAAAAAAAAAAACGGTGAACAATAATAAAGAAAAATTTACATATAAACAATTACACTGTAAAAATGTACTGATCAATTACTTTTTGGCGATCTGAAATCAATTTGAATATTATATTTGGCGGTAAATGTACACCATTCGTAAGGCGTTAAAATAATTTCCAACATTGCGGTATATCATAGCAAATAGTATGGACATGAAAACGAACTATTGATTGTATGTTTGGCGAGAAAATATAGTAACATACTTTGATTGAAAACAGCAATAGGTATAAAGAACAAAATAGTGTCCGTCTGGAAAATAATGTATGATATCTAAGCCTCTGTGGCGTTGCCAACACCCGCTTGGTGGCGCACAGAGATACCGCGCGAGAGAAAGAAAAGCATGAGAGGTCACGCGGACGCAAAGCAGCGCGCATCTCCAAATTCCATTTTTGCTAATTTAATTTCTGGTCGCTCATGTTGGATCTTGTACTAAAACTGCTCTTGTAAATAAATGTAAATAAATCGATGTAAATATTTCCCGATTGTGATATATTCCACAACTGGTGACCCGGACTGAACATGACCGAACTTGAGCTATTGCAAAACCAACTCGCCGCGCTGCAATCCACCATGCAACAACAGCAAGACCAGATTCAACGGTACGAGCAGCAAACAGCTCCGCCAAATGAAGGAACTACGGCCAACGCCGCCGACGCTTCCGTGTGCCGAGTTACCGCGAAGCTGCCCCCTTTCTGGCCAGAGAAACCCGCAGTTTGGTTCGCGCAAGTTGAATCTCAATTTGTGCTCGCAAACATTACGCAAGATGCAACGAAATTCCACCACGTCGTAGCCAACCTGGACAGCCGCTACGCATCAGAGGTGGATGACATCATCATAAACCCTCCAGCTTCAGAGATGTATAACCACCTTAAAAAGGAGCTGATTCGCCGGCTGTCGATTTCAGAGGAGCAACGCATACGTCAGCTTCTCGGACGGGAAGAGCTAGGCGATAGGAAACCCTCCCAATTCCTTCGCCATTTAAAATCTCTTGCCGGCACCATGGAGATACAAGAGACCCTACTACGCTCCCTATGGCTACATCGACTTCCCCCCACGTGCAGGCTATTCTTCAAGCACAAGTTTCTCTCCCGGCTGACGTCATGGCTGAAACAGCAGACAGGATCTTGGAAGTTCCCCTCGCACCCCTGCCAAACACAGTTCACGAGCTCCACCCCTCTTCAACCCCCACATCCGGAATCTCCGCTCTGTCCGAACAAGTACATCAATTGTCAGTACAAGTCGCCGAACTGAAAACCAGTTTCCAGTCTTCGGATCGCAGCAGATCAAAGTCACGCCAACCTCGGAGCTATCGAAATTTCCCCGCTCGTCATTCTCCCGACCCAGCATCACGCCAACCTCGAAGCTATCGAAATTTCCCCGCTCGTCATTCTCCCGACCCAGCATCACGCCAACTTCCAAGCAATCGAAATTTCCCCGCTCATCATTCTCCCGACCCAGCAATCTGCTATTACCACCAGCGTTTTCGGGAGAAGGCTCGCCGGTGCACACAGCCATGCGCCTTTCAGGGAAACTTCAGTGGCAGCCCTTAGTGGCGACTACAAGCTGCCAATCAAACGGAAGTCGCCTACTTGTTACGGATCGCCTCACCAAACAGAGATACCTTATCGACACCGGAAGTGACCTTTGTGTTTACCCCGCTTCTCTTGTGTCATCGCGAACACCGGACCCCAACTTTCGCCTGTGTGCAGCTAATGATTCGTCAATTAACACATATGGAACAGTGACGCTGCAATTAGACTTCAACCTGCGCAGGAGTTTTTCCTGGCGATTCGTGGTGGCAGACGTTTCCCTTCCAATCATCGGCTCAGACTTTCTAGCTTATTATCATTTGCTACCGGACTGTCGTTATAAGCGCTTAATCGACGGCATCACTGGATTTTCCACTTCTGGCCAACCTTTAAATTCTGCACAGCCGAGCGTGAAGCTTCTTCAGGGTGATTTTAACAATTTTCATACAATCTTAAAAGAATTCCCCGACCTAATTCGACCAGCCGGAACTATACGTGAAGTCCGGCACTCTACTATGCACTTCATCCGTACCACCCCCGGACCTCCAGTGTCCTGTCGCCCACGTCGTCTTGCTCCTGACCGTTTTAAAATTGCCAAAGCCGAGTTCGACGCAATGGTGAAAGAAGGCACTGCTCGCCGTTCGGAAGGACCTTGGGCTTCTCCGCTGCACCTCGTTCCTAAGAAGTCGGATGGCTGGCGCCCCTGCGGAGACTACCGACTACTGAACAGCCGCACTATCCCGGACCGTTATCCGGTGCGTCATATCCACGATTTTTCTCATCACATCAGAGGGTGTACTACATTTTCTGTCATCGACCTGGTAAAAGCATACACCCAAATTCCTGTGAACCCTGAGGACATCCCCAAGACAGCTATTATAACGCCCTTCGGTCTGTATGAATTTCCATTCATGAGTTTCGGTTTACGAAACGCCGGACAAACGTTCCAACGCTTCATCGATGAAGTTCTGCAAGGGTTAGACTTCTGCTTCCCTTACATTGACGACATATTGGTATTTTCGCAGTCAGCGAAGGAACACGAGCAACACCTCCGCACTCTATTCCGGCGCCTCTCCGACCGGGGACTTCTCATCAACACCTCGAAAACCGTTCTAGGAGAAAACACCGTGACATTTTTAGGGTACGAAATTTCAGCCGAAGGTACTCGTCCTTTGCCTGACAGAATAACATCCCTTCAAAACTTCCCGTTACCCAAGTCTTCTCGTGATCTCCGCCGATTCCTCGGGATGATCAACTTCTACAGAAGGTTCCTGCCTTCCGCCGCATCCCACCAAGCATCGCTCCATGAAGCTCTCTCTGGACTGAGAGGCTCTCAACCTGTTCCCTGGACCCCACAGCTGGAGAAAGCGTTTTCTGATTGCAAAAACGCTCTTGGCAAAGCAACGCTTCTCACACACCCCGTTCCCGGAGCTCCGCTCGGACTATTTACTGATGCATCGAACCTCTCCGTGGGAGCAGCACTCATGCAGTTCACGAACAACTCCTGGCAGCCACTGGCATTTTACTCAAAAAAGCTGACGACCAAACAATCGGAATGGCCAGCTTACTATCGTGAACTACTTGCAATTTACAATGCTGTGCAACACTTCCGACACATTCTGGAAGCCCAGCATTGTACAATTTACACAGACCACCAACCAATCACTTTTGCGTTCCAACAAAAACGCGAAAAATTGCCGCCCATCCAGCTGAATCAGCTATCCTTCATCGGCCAATTCACGACGGACATCCAGCACGTCAGCGGAGCTGAGAATGTCGTAGCAGACGCACTTTCCCGTGTCGCCGCTCTGTCAGCTGCTCCCGTCGACCTCAAAGATCTTGCGAAAGCACAGGAATCGGATCCCGAACTACAGTCTCTGATGAAGGAAGACTCCTCTCTACAATTGGAGAAAATCGTGATTCCAGGATCCAACTTGACAATAATCTGCGACATATCAACAGGGAAACCGAGGCCCTTCGTGCCCAAAGACCTTCGGCGCCAGGTGTATCACTCTCTGCATGGACTCAGCCACCCCGGAGCAAGGATCACTGCCAGGCTGGTTTCCACCCGTTTTGTTTGGCCCCGAGTACAGAGCGATTGTCGTGCCTGGACCCGTTCCTGCCTCAACTGCCAGCGATCCAAAGTCACTCGACACACGACAGCCCCAATAGAGCACTTTTCACCTTCCCCAGTCAGGTTTAGACACGTCCACATCGACATCATCGGGCCCCTCCCCATTGCCAAGTCTTTCCGCTACTGCCTCACTGCGACGGACCGATTTACACGTTGGACGGAGGTGTGGCCTCTGGAGGGCATCACCGCTGAGGAAGTGGCAAACGCCTTTTTCAACGGGTGGATATCCCGCTTCGGTTGCCCAGAAATTGTCACCACCGATCAAGGCCGCCAGTTCGAGTCGCAACTTTTCCACTACCTTGGCACCCAGTCTGGTTTCAAACGATCTAGAACCTCAAGCTACCATCCAATCGCTAACGGGATGATCGAAAGATTCCACCGGCAGCTAAAGGCGTCTCTGATGTGCCACCCCGACTCCTCCTGGCTAGAAGCTCTCCCAGTAGTGCTCCTCGGCATCCGGAGCGCCGTGAAAGAAGATTTGGGAACATCTCCCGCGGAGCTTGTCTACGGAGAACCTCTTCGCCTGCCTGGGGAGTTGATTGCCCCGACCACGACGGAAGACTCTTCCATGGATCCATCATCGCTCGTGGATAGACTCAGAAGTCATATGGCCAGACTGCGCCCCATACCAGCCACTCGGCACTCCAAGATCACTCCCTTCGTGTTCAAGGACCTTGACAAATGTTCGCACGTAATGTTGCGGGACGACACGATGCGCGGGGCTCTGAAGCCACCTTATTCCGGGCCCCACCGCGTTGTGCAACGCCACGGGAAAACGATTTCCATCCGCATCGGGACAAAGGTCGTCAGGGTTAGCCTGGACAGGGTGAAACCCGGCTACACAATGGACGACGAAGGCCGTGCACCGTCCACCGTTTCCCAACCCCCTGGCTCCACCTCAAAGCCCGAACCAAAAATACTGCCCGAACCTTCCGGCGGTGTGATTACTCGTTCCGGACGTCGTGTCCGCTTTCGGGACATCTTCCAAGCTGGGCTAATTCACTACCCAGGGGGGTGATGTGGCGTTGCCAACACCCGCTTGGTGGCGCACAGAGATACCGCGCGAGAGAAAGAAAAGCATGAGAGGTCACGCGGACGCAAAGCAGCGCGCATCTCCAAATTCCATTTTTGCTAATTTAATTTCTGGTCGCTCATGTTGGATCTTGTACTAAAACTGCTCTTGTAAATAAATGTAAATAAATCGATGTAAATATTTCCCGATTGTGATATATTCCACACCTCTACAAATATAAAGGAGTTCTGAAATATGAAACTGAATCTCATTTGTTTTTAAAAAAAGATTAATCTGTTAATCAAATACATTTTTTATCCTTTATACTTGAGATAGTTATTGGGAAAACTTCCATTATTGAGGACTCTTGGCGTGATTTAAAAAATCGCCAAATTTACGGTAGCAAGCAATTTCAACTATCTGCCAGAGAGTTGAGTTGATACACTAAATACTCGATTGGATTGATGAAAGCCTTCGAAAATGGAGTTTCAAATTGAAATTACAAAGACAGAATCACGTCTAAAATTGAAATAAAAAAATAACTACCCATCGGATTTTGTTGAAACTGGTCTCTAAACCTTCCCAGTACCAAAAGGAACAAACGGTGAAAATTTCAACCAAATTTCCCGGGTAGTTTCTGAGATCTTAGGGAACACACACATGTACACATTTACCAACATTCATTTTTATACATATAGATTATAGCTTATCCTGCTCTCTGTTACTGTAGCTATCTACGGTGAAAAAATGGTTAAAATTGGTTCAGTAGTTTGGAAGATTTTTTCAAAAGTAGTCTTTTAATTATATAGATTAAAAATATGTGCGTATTGAACATTTAAAGCCAGAATGCATTCAATAATTAATAAAATATTTATTAACAATATGTTCTTTTAAATGATACATTTCGTTATATTTGTTCAAAAAACTTTAGTTTTAAAATAAAAGCTATATATAAATAAACTGCATTAAGTATTTTTGAATGATTGCTAGCTTTGAAACTTTGAACAATGGTAATGGTTCTTATGTGTACTAGGGCAGATGTACAACTATTATGCATCCAGAATTACTTTCTTTTAAAATTTTATATTTTTTGAAATTTATAGGTACACAATTTCAGTTTTTTAAAGAGATGCATTAATCTATCAACATATATTAACTTATTATGTATTTCATTGATTAAGATTCTAAGCAACAAAATCAGGATAGAGTAAAACAAGTAAGTAATTGTTAATACATAACATAACTTAAAGCTACATCTTATTTATTTATTTTTGTATAAATCAAAATATGAGGAAGGGGTCCAGTCCATTAGTAGCACACATCCACCCAAGATCCGCATTTTAAGTATTTATAATTAAAAAAGAATAAATTCTGATTAGTTGATTAACTTTAAAAAAGATTCGTCATTTATACTTGAATTAATAGAATAATACCTGCTCATTTGTCACACAACTTAGAATTATGATGTGAAAAAACCAAAACCTCCCCTCTTTTTTTTTTTTTTTTGACAAAATTCAACCTTGGAATGAATAGTTTCTTTGAACATGTGACATTATTAAATAATCCTCTTAAAATAAATACCAAATGAAAGACAAGTAGAAAAGAATGCATGATACTATTTTTTCGAATTCACCAAAAACTGAAGCATTTTGCATTAAGAATATTAAGATATTTATAATATATAACACAACGTAAATAGTAGTAGATTGGGTAGTTCTATGGTATAATACATGATCATATCAGTTGTTCTATTATAAAACATTAACTGAACTGCCTACTGAGCTTTTCATGTTCCAAGTAGAGCTTCCTACTACTAATTTGCAATACAAAAATAGTAATGTCGTCTTTTCTTGTACTAACAGTACAAAGCAAAACAAAACAAGAAAACTTTTATTTAGTGAAATTAATTTAAGAATGACTCAGTAAGCTGAAAATGTTGTGTAATACTAAGAACATTAAAATAAAAACAACCTAAATAAAAATAAAGTTTAATTAATGAAATCAATTTAAGAATGCCACAGTAAGCTGAAAATGTTGTGTAATACTAAGAACAGTAAAATAAAAACAACCAAAATAAAAATAAACTTTAATTAATGAAATCAATTTAAGAATGCCACAGTAAGCTGAAAATATTGTGTAACGCTAAGAATTAAGAATATTAAAACATGTGGAGAAACGTATAAAACTCCACGCATTTATTATGCATTTAATCCAAAAACTTCAATATGTGCGCCAGCCGAAGCTTCGGCCGAAGCTTCGGCCATTAGTTGGCCGAAGCTTCGGTATTCGGCGCTTCGGCCAAATGCCGCTTCGTTCCATCTCTAGTTTTAACCAGTGAAAATTAATGAAAGTTTACTCTTTTTTGAAAATCAAAAGAACAAAATACTAAAAATTTAATATTCATTATTAATTATGCCTTTTTTCAGGGAGCTAAATTATTTTTATAATTTAAAAGTTTTAAACAAAGATATATAGAGGGTCTGGGTCATAATCCCGACAGCCGAAATCCCGACAGCCAAAATCCCGACAATCGAAGTCCCGACAAGCCAGAATCCCGACAGTGCCGAAATCCCGACACGACCAGAATCCCGACTGGGACGAAATCCCGACACGGCCAGAATCCCGACACGGTCGAAATCCCGACACGGCCAGAATCCCGACAGAGCCAAAATCCCGACATGGCCGGAATCCCGACATGGCCGGAATCCCGACACGGCCAAATTCTCGACACGGCCAAAATCCCGACACGGCTAAAATCCCGACACAGCCAGAATTTCGAGTGGGTCGAATTCCCTACAGAATCTAAATACAATCACTCATAGAACATATACTTTTTTCCCATTGTACTATTAGTTACATATACTAATTAATAGTTTTGCTGATCACAAATTCATTTCATATTTTTGGAGGAAGGGAGGGGGGGGTGGTCAAAAGGTATGAAGTTTGAAAATTGAATTTTCGCAACTTGGAGTTAAACTATTATGACCTATTGTTATACCTATTATATGTGACCTATAGCTATACCTACATGTTAAACTATTATATTTTATCACAAATATTCATGAAGAAAATAAACTACACTGTAAAAAACGAATGTTGTTTTTACAGTATAATACAGCTAATTTAATAGTAGTAAACTGTAAAAATTTGTCATTTTACACTAATAAACTGTAAAATTTCTACTTTTACAGTACTAAACTGTGAAATTGCTAATTTTACAGTTTATTACCGTGCATTTTATTTTTAAACTGGAACATCTGCTGCCAGTATTATACTTTTGTTTATATAGTATAATACAGCAAAATTTTACGGCAATAAACTGTAAAATTTCTAACTATACTGTAAGAAACTGTAAAATTAGTAATTTTACAGTTTATTACTGTGCATTTTAAATTGGAACCTCAGCTGCCAGTATTATTCTGTAAAAAACAACAGTTCATTTTTTGCAGTGTATACACATGAGTATGAACAGGCGCGCCGTGAACTTACATTTTCAGGAGGGGAAAATTCTCTTTACGAATGAAATTCCGAAATATGCCGAATGTACGAGCTACGCACATACCTTAAACCTTTACTTTATTAGTAAAGACAATAGCTATCACTAAAAAATATGAAAAACGAGCAGTTTCAAACTTTTCTTCAGATTATTGAAAAAATTTGAATTTTGAAAAATAACAACGGGGCAATAGCAAGCAGACTTAGGTGCGTCCCCCCACAACGCTTGTAAGTGCACCCTCCCCCCCCCCACACTCCACTGAACTATTAAAAAAAAATTCCCCGTGTAAGTCGTAGTTATACTTTCTGAATCGTTCACCCTTAATCCTCGTGGAAGAAAGTGGATTTTCCTGTGAATATAATGTAAAAAGAGAAACTTCGCACGCCCACCTCCCACCGCCGTTCACAGATCATCAATTAAGACTAAAATAATGTTTTTAGGACTAAAATGTCACGTTTTTTTTTTGGGGGGGGGGGGATAGCCCCGAACCTCCTGACGTCATTGAAGATTGTTTAAAATTGTGTTTTTTGACCTTCAATTTAGAAAAATTGCTGGTAAGCATCCTCGAAAACCATCTCATTCCCATGTAATTCCCATATTTTTGATGCAGGAAAACAGAAAAGGCGCGAAAGCGTCTCTCCTAACGAGCCGCCGTGACTTCACACATTCCAGGGTCCCCCGTACCAACCACACCTCGTGGTTTGACCAGGATAGGACCCTGAAGAGCGCTCTGTTCTTTTTTGAACCAGACCAAGGACCGAGCAAACTCTTGGCCCAATACCCCCAGAGGTATCGTTTCACTTGGAGGACTTTGTGTCTACGACATTTTTAACGTCCCCCTGCCACCATTAATCAAGACGGTGGATTTTTGATCGGCTGGGATCGAACCCGGGTCCCTCCGGTCACGAGTCTGACGCCTTACCGATCAGGTTACCACGGCCCTAGAGCCGCCGTGACTGCAAGTAGTTTGCTGAAACTTTCCTCGTTGCTTCAAATGCGCGAAGCGCAATTGATACATGTCAACAATTCAAATGACTTTTTGATGCAGGAAAAGCAAGGACAGGAGATAAAAAGTGCATCCATGCCTGAGCCGGGATTCGAACCCGGGACCGCAACCATCCGGATGAGACTTCTCTGACTACTAGACAAGGTAGCCTGCTGCATACCACTCAGAAAATAGAAATGACAATGCTCACTGGTTAAAAAAATCTGCCACCAGGAAGATCTGGATTTCGGCCATGTCGGGATTCCGGCCGTGTCGGGATTCTGGCTTGTCGGGATTTTGACAGTGGCTTGTCGGGACTTCGATTGTCGGGATTTTGGCTGTCGGGATTTCGGCTGTCGGGATTATGACCCAGACCCAATTCGGGGTAATTCGACCCACTCGAAATTCTGGGTGTGTCGGGATTTTGGCCCTGTCGGGATTCTGGCCGTGTCAGGATTTTGGCCGTGTCAGGATTTTGGCCGTGTCGGGAATTTGGCCGTGTCGGGATTCCGGCCATGTCGGGATTCCGGCCATGTCGGGATTCCGGCCGTGTCGGGATTTTGGCCCTGTCGGGATTTCGGCCCATGTCGGGATTCTGGCTCTGTCGGGATTCTGACCTTGTAGGGATTTTGGTCGTGTCGGGATTCTGGCCGTGTCGGGATTTTGGCGATGTCGGGATTCTGTCTTGTCGGTATTTTGACCCTGTCGGGATTCTGGCTTGTCGGGATTTCGACCCTGTCGGGATTCTGGCTTGTCGGGATTTCGGCTGTCGGGATTATGTCCGGATACCATATATAGAAAATAAAACTAAAAATAAAAACTCAAAAAAAAAAAAAAAAACTGTTGACCCGAGGCCAGAACCTTCGACCTCGAAGACCAGTGCTCTGCTCACTGATCCAATATGCCTCAGGAACTCGGCGGGATAAGTTGGTTTATATGCTCTCTATTAGGAATTGGATGGAACATAATAACCAGATCAGTGCCTGTTTTTTATTGTCTTTTAATTATTGTGTTTATTTCTATTTGAAAAATGCAACTTTGATCGCTTTTTTTGAAACTATTTTAGCAACTCTACAAAAATTATTTTGAGTATTAGCATTAGCACTCACAAAAAAAAAGGATTAAAATAAGGACGGATTTAAAGTCTTATTCAAACTTATTTCCCCATATATAATGATACAGTTTCCCACTTGAGCGAATAAAGCCTTCTAGGATTCACTGATTGTTATCAACATTTAAATATGAAAAATCCGAGTTACTTCAAATGTCCGCAATTTAATGTTCTTTTGCAGTGTATTTATGACGGTATCCGGACATAATCCCGACAACCGAAATCCCGACAAGCCAGAATCCCGACAGCCGAAATCCCGACAAGCCAGAATCCCGACAGGGTCGAAATCCCGACAAGCCAGAATCCCGACAGGGTCAAAATACCGACAAGACAGAATCCCGACATCGCCAAAATCCCGACACGGCCAGAATCCCGACACGACCAAAATCCCTACAAGGTCAGAATCCCGACAGAGCCAGAATCCCGACATGGGCCGAAATCCCGACAGGGCCAAAATCCCGACACGGCCGGAATCCCGACATGGCCGGAATCCCGACATGGCCGGAATCCCGACATGGCCGGAATCCCGACACGGCCAAATTCCCGACACGGCCAAAATCCTGATACGGCCGAAATCCCGACACGGCCAGAATCCCGACACGGCCAAAATCCCGACACAGCCAGAATTTCGAGTGGGTCGAATTGGGTCTGGGTCATAATCCCGACAGCCGAAATCCGACAGCCAAATCCCGACAATCGAAGTCCCGACAAGCCACTGTCAAAATCCCGACAAGCCAGAATCCCGACAGGCAAATCCGACAGGCCGAAATCCAGATCTTCCTGGTGTCAGATTTTTTTAACCAGTGAGCATTGTCATTTCTATTTTCTGAGTGGTATGCAGCAGGCTACCTTGTCTAGTAGTCAGAGAAGTCTCATCCTGATGGTTGCGGTCCCGGGTTCGAATCCCGGCTCAGGCATGGATGCACTTTTTATCTCAAGTCCTTGCTTTTCCTGCATCAAAAAGTCATTTGAATTGTTGACATGTATCAATTGCGCTTCGCGCATTTGAAGCAACGAGGAAAGTTTTCAGCAAACTACTCGCAGTCACGGCGGCTCTAGGGCCGTGGTAACCTGATCGGTAAGGAGTCAGACTCGTGACCGGGGGACCCGGGTTCGATCCCAGCCAATCAAAAATCCACCGTCTTGATTAATGGTGGCAGGGGGACGTTAAAAATGTCGTAGACACAAAGTCCTCCAAGTGAAACGATACCTCTGGGGGTACTGGGCCAAGGGTTTGCTCGGTCCTTGGTCTGGTTCAAAAAAGAACAGAGCGCTCTTCAGGGTCCTATCCTGGTTAAACCACGAGGTGTGGTTGGTACGGGGGACCCTGGAATGTGTGAAGTCACGGCGGCTCGCTAGGAGAGGCGCTTTCGCGCCTTTTCTGTTTTCCTGCATCAAAAATATGGGAATTACATGGGAATGAGATGGTTTTCGAGGATGCTTACCAGCAATTTTTCTAAATTGACGGCCAAAAAACACAGTTTTAAACAATCTTCAATGACGTCAGGAGGTTCGGGGCTATCCCCCCCCCCCAAAAAAAAACGTGACATTTAAGTCCTAAAAACATTATTTTAGGCTTAATTGATGATCTGTGAACGGCGGTGGGAGGGGGCGTGCGAAGTTTCTCTTTTTACATTATATTCACAGGAAAATCCACTTTCTTCCACGAGGTTTAAGGGTGAACGATTCAGAAAAGTATAACTACGACTTACACGGGGAATTTTTTTTTAATAGTTCAATGGAGTGAGGCGGGAAGGGGTGCACTTACAAGCGTTCTGGGGGATGCACCTAAGTCTGCTTGCTATTGCCCCGTTGTTATTTATCAAAATTCAAATTTTTTCAATAATCTGAAGAAAAGTTTGAAACTGCTCGTTTTTCATATATATATGTATGTATTCCTGTAATTACTTTTGGAATGTACCTTTCGTTTGGAGAACTCATGTAGAACTGACTAATCGGTATTAACAGTGAAAGTTATTAAATATTTGTTTTTAGTGATATGATAGCTATTGTCTTAACTAATAAAGTAAAGGTTTAAGGTATGTGTGTAGCTCGTACATTCGGCATATTTCGGAATCTCATTCGTAAAGAGAATTTTCCCCTTCTGAAAATGTAAGGTCACGGCGCGCCTGTTCATACTCATTGTATACACTGCAAAAAATGAACTGTTGTTTTTTACAGAATAATACTGGCAGCTGAGGTTCCAATTTAAAATGCACAGTAATAAACTGTAAAATTACTAATTTTACAGTTTCTTACAGTATAATTAGAAATTTTACAGTTTATTGCTGTAAAATTTTGCTGTATTATACTGTATAAACAAGAGTATAATACTGGCAGCAGATGTTCCAGTTTAAAAATAAAATGCACGGTAATAAACTAAAATTAGCAATTTCACAGTTTAGTACTGTAAAAGTAGAAATTTTAGTTTATTAGTGTAAAATGACAAATTTTTACAGTTTACTACTATTAAATTAGCTGTATTATACTGTAAAAACATTCGTTTTTTAGTGTAGTTCATTTTCTTCATGAATATATGTGATAAATATAATAGTTTAATATGTAGGTATAGCAATAGGTCACATATAATAGGTATAACAATAGGTCATAATAGTTTAACTCCAAGTTGCGAAAATTCAATTTTCAAACTTCATACCTTTTGACCCTTCCCCCAAAAATATGAAATGAATTTGTGATCAGCAAAACTATTAATTAGTATATGTAACTAATAGTATATGTTAATTAGTATATGTTCTATGAGTGATTGTATTTAGATTCTGTAGGGAATTCGACCCACTCGAAATTCTGGCCGTGTCGGGAATTTGGCCGTGTCGGGAATTTGGCCGTGTCGGGATTCCGGCCATGTCGGGATTCCGGCCGTGTCGGGATTTTGGCCCTGTCGGGATTTTGGCTCTGTCGGGATTCCGGCCATGTCGGGATTCCGGCCGTGTCGGGATTTTGGCCCTGTCGGGATTTGGCTCTGTCGGGATTCTGGCCATGTCGGGATTCGGCCGTGTCGGGATTTTGGCCCTGTCGGGATTTTGGCTCTGTCGGGATTCTGGCCGTGTCGGGATTTTGGCCGTGTCGGGATTCTGGCCGTGTCGGGATTTCGCCGTGTCGGGATTTTGGCTGTCGGGATTTCGGCTGTCGGGATTATGACCCAGACCCATTTATGACAGCGCACAGCGTGGCTTTTTTTTTCTTCTCAGAACAAGGTGACCGAAGTGTGCATGTTACGAATTACAGCATACAGCATAAATTGAAATTTTCATCAAATGTGCAGTCAGCCGTTCATATCTGGACTAGTTTGCAAACATAATGACGTGATACAACGCAGCCATGTTGTTTATCTCGCGAGGCTTGGCTACTTTGATTTGACGAAGCTTGAGTCGGCGCAACTGTTTTGAAGCCAAATGTGCTGCGAAGCTTATCATTTTGTAATTTCGCCAGTCAAATGTCAACTTGGGGGCAGAGTAGCAGTATCATATTGGATTTGAAATAATGCTGCAGCTGGCTTCAAAGTGTGTTAAACAGTTCAAAGGCTGTATCCGGGGGGGGGGGCAGTATCGTTCGTTATCGGAAAGCGTAAAATGCCACAGGGGTGAGGCACTTTCTTTTCGTCTTCCAAATTCCAGTTCATTTTCAGCATTTGTTCTTGTGCGCTATTAACATAAATGATTTAGTTGCAGAGGAGGCTGTGTATCACGATGAATGTCGGCTGGATTTTGTGAGGCCGATACATCAAAAATCATCAACATCCACGTGTGAAGACTATATTTTACACGCAATGGAACAAATTACTAATAATAGGAAGTCAATAGGTACTGTCAATTTACTTCAAACGAAATTATGGAAGCTATTACTGGGAAGAAACCCGAATGGAGAACCATCAAAACAGAGCTACAGAAGAAGCATAAAGATCGCATAATCGTAATCCCAGGTTCCAACAGATTTAAGGAACCATTAGCCTGCTTTAGAGACACTGGATATAAATTGCTAACCAAAAGTTGGTACTATAAAAAAGAAAAAATTGAGGAAGAAGAACGGCAGGAACGGAAAAAAACACCAGGTAAAAATGTTTTATTTCTGTTCCCCGAAAATTGTCAATATTCAGTAATTTACACCCCGAAAATCATTAGAAATTTGACAAAAATGTTAAAAAACTATTTTAGTAGTAAATTTATCTTGCTCTTACTTTTATTTGGAGTATAAAGTTCCCGCTGTTTTCGAGACGCATTCGAAAAACCCAAAAACTGTCTTTCCCACTCCCACCTTTAACTCAAGAACTAGGAGCGGGAAATTTCAGTTTGTGCACCTACTAAATACACATAGCAAATTTCTGGTGTTAAAAATTCTGCATTTAGTATGTTTAAAAAAATCGATATTCGTTTATTAGCCTTTTATTTTTTAAACATGGGAGTGCGTGTTAGAAATTCTATAACTTTTGATTGGTTCAATAAAATGTAGCAAAGCAACATATCAAATTGAAATTTTATCGAAATAATCATATTTCAAGCACGCTACAATGTATTCATTAACTGGACTTTTTTTTTTCTCTCTCTTTCCCACCCCCTTTTCACAAACTGTCACAATTTCACGAATCCCCCTCACCCCCCGAATGGTGACAACATTTGTGTAGCTGCAATTCATTACAACTTCTTCATTGCCAATCAGAATTGTCGAGTTCATTGAAAAAAGAGGAAGCGCGAGATCTCTTTTCGCGTCAGTTTGATTTTTGTGAATGGCAAGTACTCTATTTTTAGCATGAAGGCGCGTGTTTGAAACTCTACAACTTTCGATTGGTTTAATAAAATGTAGCAAAGTAGCATATCAAATTAAAGAAAATTTAAAGCTCTACAACTTTGTCAATAGCATTTATCAGGAAAGATGACCTTGAAAGGCACAAGGCGTAAATGTTTGACAAAAATAGCGAGTTTTTCCGAAAATTATTTTTTTTTTCACAACATACACCCGGAAAATTATTAAAAATGCGACAAATATGTATAGAAACACTGTTATAGGAAGTTAATTTAGCTTGAATTTTTATTTTGAACCCATTTTTCCCACCATTTCCGCGATTTTTCGAGGAACCCAAAATTTGCTTCCCCCTCCCTCCCACCTTTAGCTCACCCCCCAGGGTAGGGGACTTTTAGTATGTTTACTTACTAACTACCTCTAACAATATTCTGGAGTCCAAAACTCTCGCCTATTCCATATATTCTATAATGTACTCATTGACTGGACTATATCGTTACGAAACTGCTATATTATTTCGGCCACTTAAATGCTTCGCATAATAAATATTTTTTGCGGAAAATCAGCTAGATTCCTGACAGTATAAGCCAAAAAACACTTATTATATTCAGAAACTGAGACAGTAAAGCTTAAAACATAATAATTTCTAAAACTTTCTAATTGCTAGGTGAATCGGTTTTTTTTTCGTTTTGTTTTGTTTTCTTTTATATCAGCTAGTTTAAGAATTTTGAACAGTAAATACTGTTTATCTAGTATTCATGAAAATACTGGTACATATTTTTAAAGTAACGTTGATGCATGTTAGAAAATACAAGACATAACAATGTTATAGCAATAAGCTGAACTTATACGCAGTAGTCAACTGAAATAATTTTAAACGTGTTGGAAAGTTCTAATAATAAACGATGATAAAATGCCTGTGGTACTTATGCGAGGATTTGAAGATGATGTGAGACCAAATAATGTGAGTAAATCCAGTTGTATAAATCCAATGTAAAAGATGAAGCAAATTCGTTTCGATGCAACGTACCGTCCGCCATTAAAAATGGTAATGGCAATAAGTCAGCGCGCATGAGCTATTATCTACGTCATACTAATGGTGGGTTTAACGGCACCCTCGGTTTTCGGAAGCACCGTTCACCCAGGGAGGTGCCTAAGGGTCTCGAATCCCTACTTTGGCTCTCTGATGGCACCCTTCGGCATCGTATTTTCACCCTATGTTGAGAAAAGTCATCCGTTTGGCACCCCTGCTTTTGGCAATGTGGGGGCCAATAACTACACCGTTTCCCCTATTTTTTACGTTTTGGCAGCATACACCGTGGACCATACTCTGGGAAACTCTAAAATATAGTATTGTCACCCGTCAAATAAACACTTGAGCATAGCATTTATGAAATTGAATTAAAAAAAATGAGGAGCGCAGGGCATAAAGAATTCCCTTGCGAAAAGACGGGGCCGCAGGTATAATAAGTTACAGGTATAATAGGAGACCACTGGGTATTAAAGTGAGTACCGTAAAATGGGGTGTATAGGAACAGCGGGGTCAATCGGAACAAAACTTCCCGACCATACAAAGAAATTCTTCATAAATATACTATTGAGTATTTTTCGCCATGAATTTTTTTTTAGAAAGGTAAGATCATAGGAAGTAGGAAAAAATTACTTTTGTCAATCTGGCAACGCTACTGGCTTCTAAAGAGGGCTGCACGTTGAATGCTAGAAAACATTACAGTTTCATAGACTGCAAAACTTCATATGCAAGAACAAACCTTCTTATATTTAAAAACTATGAGTGGTATGTTTCAATTATACATGTATCTGCACAACAGAATACCACATTAGAATTTACATTTTTTATAAATTGTGTCATAAAAGTGAAGAATTCTGAAAAATGCCATAGGAAAAAAATTTGCGGGGTGAATTGGAACACTTAGTTCTGTTGTTCCAATTGAAACTTATTTGAAGGAAACTGTTTGAAAAATCAAGATTCTAACCCTAATTCTTCTAATCAAGACAAGGACAAGGATTTATTACTGTTTATCCCTTCTCGTGAGCAACTAGATCTTAGAATGACAAAAGTTGCAGATTTCAAAAGATTTTTTCTCCAGGAGACTTCTTTTTACTTAAAATAAAAGGGGGAAAGTCACATAGACTTTATGTAGTAAACGTCCAGCACACAGACAGTGATGAATAAGCGAAAAAATCTTTCAGGACAATCCCCGAAACCCAGAAATTTCAAAAAACTAAAGAAAAGGTAGAGTTCATCCCAGGAGATGTTATGAAAAAACTTAAGCCAAGTCACAATTGCAAGTTTTAAGGACAAGTACATATTTGTGGACGATATGAGTGACTTCCATTCATGTTAAATCTTTGTATTTCAATTTAAAAGTATTTCTTAAAATTACTTTTCATTTTTCATAAGTTCAAAATTATTTTGAATTTTCACAAATTATAAACGTTTACTGGTACTGAAATTATACATTTATTTGACAGTAATTATCTGTTTTTATTCTCCTCCATCAATATTAGTCATGTTTGTCAGACCTATTACAGATTAAATTGAAAAAAATAAAAATTTTAACAAGTGTTCCGATTGACCCCTATCAGCGGGGTGATTCGGAACACCCATAATTTGCTATATATTTTAAAAGTAATTGTTCAAAATCTTTTGTCTTTGCTTGGAATATCAAAAGTAAATCAAGACCGAAGCTTTTATCCAAAAAATAAAATTAAAAAAAAATCTTTTAACTGCTTTTTTTACAATCAAAGCTGAAAAGTGTTCCGATTAACCCCATTTTACGGTACTTTGTCTTTTCATACCCCTTTTAAATATCGCATTTACTATTACAAAACAGTTTGCAGGATGTGGGAAACCAAAATAACTCATTTTGCAAAAAGTGCGACTGCTAATAGGTTCGTTTGCGGCATTTTTTGTTTTTGTAGGAATGTGTGTCAAACTGAAATGGTAAAATGTTTTAACAGTTTGCAGTGTCACCCATCAAGCAAATACTTCAACTAAGTTTCCAAACATACAGTTCATTCCTGCCAAAAAAAAAAAAAAAAAAAAACCAGTTCTAAAGATCAACGAAAAAGATAACCAAGTCATTTCCTAAATTTGATACGCAGATTATGATATTTTGTGGTTTCTCAAACTGTTTTTTGTTATACAAAAATTAGTAAAAATTCTCGCATTTACCATTACAGTACTAATTGAAGTCTACAATGTGCAGTACAGAAAACTTGTTTAATTTATTTTAGGCATATTTTGATTTAAAAGATTTAGAGCAAAGTAGATGGGGCAAGTGAAAAATTTACTTTCATTAATTTCTTAATAAACTTACATATTTCTTCATTTATTAATTTTTTTAAATTCCTTCACTTATTAATTCCACTTTAGATATAAAAAAGCTTATTTTCTTATTCACATACATTAATTTCAAGCGCGGATCTAGAGGGGGTAGGGGGGTCATGACCCCTCCCTTAAGCGATCAAGTATAGCATAAAACTGCATTTTTTGGATCAATCACCCCCATTTTTGCTCAAAAATTACCCTTTGACCCCCTCCTTAACCACAACCTGGATCCGCCCTTGATTAATTTATTAACCTGCTTATTACCTGGCGTTGCCCGGTATTACATTATGTTTAACTTATTTCATGCTAAAATGAAATAGGTGAGCGTTAAAATGATTATTCAGTCTAATCGTAATCTTTGTTGGAAAATACTCATATTTAAATGTATTAAAGTTTATCAATTTGTATGCTTTTAAAGCCTAATCCCTATTACTCTATATATTCAAAATGGAAAGAAAATGCCATTTTGAGACAAAACTTGAAGTTTGAGATTTTTGGATTTTTTTTTAATTCCGCCTATGTGAATTCTAGTATACCAAGGAACCTCTTTGCCAAGTATGATGAAAATTTGACGAAAACTGGATCTGTATAAGGAACAAACATACAAATATACATCCATCCATTATTTTACACATAAATACATTTATTCGTTTATTGCTTTATTAATTCATTTATTCGTTTATTTACACATTTATTTGATAAAAAATATTTTTAACAATAAGATAGAATATGTTTTATTACTCACATTGCCTTTGTTTTTTTTTTTTTTTGGTGAACATTTTCTATTTTAGTTTGAAGGCACAAAATAAAAAATGAAATGAAAAATAATGTTTCAACTCAAGTTGTATTAACAAATACATTTTTCCATCTTTCAGTACAATAATGTTCGGAACAAATCTCGAACTTTTTTCATTTTGAAAGTTGATTTATCTCCTTTTTTTTTCACTTTGCCCCACACTCCCTTACATGAAAAACGAGATTTTAATGCTAATTAGATGAATATAAGCTAAAATAACTATTATGTCGTATGAGAACATTTGCAGTATTTGGCGTAATGATTAGCACAGAATTGAGTCGCAGCTTTTAGGAGCACAGACCACTGCACTTTCTCGAGTAGCCCCAGATAAGGAAATACAGCGCTTTCCCACCGGTTTAGGAAAATTGTACTCGAGTTGTATTGCTTGAAACTTTTACATCAGCTAACTTCGAGGGATGCATGTGTTAGCAGCATGAAATGTTTTATGAAATCAAACTTAAGTGAATGTGATACAATTTCCACCTCCATCGTTGAAAACATTCATAACTGCATGTTCTCTTTGTGTGACTGAAAGAACTAGTCATATTTTAACCATTTACAGTTGTTATTTTTGAAATTCATATGTACTGGGGCTCTTTTGCTTGCCACCGGTTTTACGCAACGCCTCCTTAATACTAAATGCCTACTACATTTACCTTAAAGCGGGAGGCATTTGTTTGAAACAAAGCGCCACCTTGCGTCTGCAGCTATTAGCGAGGGATCCAGACAATATTCGAATTAAATATTTTGATTGGCTAATTTTTGAATTTGAATTTAGAAATCAATCAATTGTAAATTTTTCTGACAGTTTCTTTGTTTCGAAGAATTTCGATAGATGGCTGTGCATTTTGAACAAAGGGAGAATGTTTGCTGTGTGTAAAAAACCAGAAAGCAGTGGGCAAGTAGTATTACGGGGGCGTTGTTTTACTATGCATTGACGTATTTTTCAATCTGTCTGCTGCAAAGATACGGACTTCAAAGAGTCTGAATAAAGCGTTGGAGGCGAGAAAATGTCTTTGAACAATGCTCACAATGGTGTCTCTCAGTATGGATCCTCAGATGTTTCTTTAAATTTGAAAAAATGGAAAATGTCTTCGAGCATTTTTCACAGAACCGCTTTTCTCCAGTATGGGTCCTCAGATGTTTCTTCAAATCGGAAGAGTCGGAAAATAACTTTGAACATAAACCACAGGAATGCGGTTTCTCTCCGGTATGAATTCTCTGATATCTCTTAAAATCTGAAGTTCTGGAAAATGACATAGAGCAATAGTCACATGCAAATGGTTTCTCTCCAGTATGGATTTTTCGATGTGTTTTTAAAGCTGAAACGGTGGAAAATGCCTTAGAACACTGTTAGCAGGAGTACGGTTTCTCCCGGATGTGGATTCTGAGATGTGTTTTTAAAACTGAAGCGTTGGAAAATGACTTAGAACAATGTTCACAGGAATACCGTTTCTCCCCGGAGTGGATTCTCAGATGCGTCTTTAAAGCTGAAACGTCGGCAAACGGCTTAGAGCAAAGTTTACAGCAATACAGTTTCTCTCTAAAATGGGTACTTAGGTGTGTCTTTAAATTGGAAGCATTGGAAAATGCCTTTGAGCAATGCTCACAGGAATATGGCTTCTCTCCGGTATGGATTCTCAGATGTTTCTTCAAACATGAAGAATCGGAAAATGCCTTTGAAAAAAAACCACAGGAATAAGGTTTCTCTCCGGTATGGATTCTCAGATGTGTTTTTAAAGTTGAAGCGACGGAAAATGACTTAGAGCAATGTTCACAGGAATACGGTTTCTCCCCGGTGTGAGTTCTCTGATGCTTCTTTAAAACTGAAGCGTAAGAAAATGTCTTTGAACATAGTCCACAGGAGCATGGTTTCTCTCCAGTGTGGATTCTCGGATGTGTTGTTAAAGCTGAAGCGTCGGAAAATGACTTAGAGCAATGTTCACAGGAGTTTCTCTTCGGTGTGGATTTTGAGATGTGTTTTTAAATTTGAAGCTTGGTAAAATGACTTAAAGCAATGTGAACAGGAATACGGTTTCTCCCCTGTGTGGATTCTGAGATGTGTTTTTAAAGCTGAAGCGTAGAAAAATGACTTAGAGCAATGTTCACAGGAATACGGTTTCTCCCCGGTGTGGATTTTGAGATGTGTTTTTAAAACTGAAGCCTTGGAAAACGACTTAGAGCAATGTTCACAGTTGTGGATTCTGAGATGTCCCTTTAAAGCTGAAGAGTCAGAAAATGACTTAGAGCAATGTTCACAGGAATACCGTTTCTCCCCGGAGTGGATTCTCAGATGTGTTTTTAAAGTTGAAGCGTCGGAAAATGACTTAGAGCAATGTTCACAGGAATACGGTTTCTCCCCGGTGTGAGTTCTCTGATGCTTCTTTAAAACTGAAGCGTAAGAAAATGTCTTTGAACATAAGTCCACAGGAGCATGGTTTCTCTCCAGTGTGGATTCTCGGATGTGTTGTTAAAGCTGAAGCGTCGGAAAATGACTTAGAGCAATGTTCACAGGAATACGGTTTCTCCCCGGTGTGGATTTTGAGATGTGCTTTTAAATTTGAAGCTTGGTAAAATGACTTAAAGCAACGTGAACAGGAATACGGTTTCTCCCCCGTGTGGATTCTGAGATGTGTTTTTAAAGCTGAAGCGTAGGAAAATGACTTAGAACAATGTTCACAGGAATACGGTTTCTCCCCGGTGTGGATTTTGAGATGTGTTTTTAAAACTGAAGGCTTGGAAAACGATTTAGAGCAATGTTCACAGGAGTACGGTTTCTCCCCGGTGCAGATTTTGAGATGTGTTCTTAAATCTGAAGCGTCGGAAAATGCTTTAGAACAATGTTCGCAGGAGTACGGTTTCTCCCCGGTGTGGATTCTGAGATGTATTTTTAAATGTGAAGCTTGGGAAAATGACTTAGAGCAATGTGAACAGGAGTACGGTTTCTCCCCGGTGTGGATTCTGAGATGTCTCTTAAAATCTGAAGCAAAGACAAATGCCTTCGAGCAATGCTCACATGAATACGGCTTCTCCCCGGAGTGGATTCTCAAATGTGTCTTTAAAGCTGAAACGTCGGAAAACGGCTTGGAGCAATGCTTACAGGAATACAGTTTCTCTCTAAAATGGGTCCTTAGGTGTCTCTTTAAATCGGAAGCATTGGAATATGCCTTTGAGCAATGCTCACAGGAATTCGGCTTCTCTCCGGTATGGGTTCTCAGATGTTTCTTCCAAGATGAATATTCGGAAAATGCCTTTGAACATAAACCACAGGAATAAGGTTTCTCTCCGGTATGGATTCTCAGATGTGTCTTTAAAGCTGAAGCGTTGGAAAATGACTTAGAACAATGTTCACAGGAATACGGTTTCTCCCCGGTGTGAGTTTTCTGATGCTTCTTTAAAACTGAAGCGTAAGAAAATGTCTTTGAACATAGTCCACAGGAGTATGGTTTCTCTCCAGTGTGGATTCTCCGATGTGTTCTTAAAGCTGAAGCGTCGGAAAATGCCTTAGAACAATGTTCGCAGGAGTACGGTTTCTCCCCGGTGTGGATTCTGAGATGATTCTTTAAAGTTGAAGCGTAGGAAAATGAGTTAGAGCAATGTTCACAGGAGTACGGTTTCTCCCCGGTGTGGATTCTGAGATGTATTTTTAAATGTGAAGCTTGGGAAAATGACTTAGAGCAATGTGAACAGGAATACGGTTTCTCCCCGCTGTGGATTCTCAGATGTTTCTTGAAATCTGAAGCGTTGGAAAATGATTTTAGGCAATGTTCGCACAAATAATTCTTTTTAGAGCAATGATGGATATCAGACTGATATGGCATTGCAAATAAATGTATGAAAGCATTCATTGATTCAAAAGATGCTGCATTTTCACCAAAATAGGTTCTCAAAAGTTTCTTCAGTCCTTAAACGTTCAAAAGGGTCAGAAAATCGTTATATAATGGTATTTTCCTTTTTAAATGAGAGATCTCACCTTTGCTGATGCGGAAAAAGTTAACAAAAAATTAAACTGGTATTCTTCTCCCTTTTCGTAACTGAAGCTCTAGAACGGGCTTTGAAGAATAAAGAACGGAACAAGCTTTTCACATATGTCACAGTTGACGTATGTCACAGCCATGTTTTTACTACTTTAGAGTCAGAATTAGGTTTTAATTTTTAATTAAATTCGGTTTCTCCGAGTTGCATTTAAGACAAACTTTCATGAAGATCTAGCCATAAAACTAATCCGAAATAAATATTTTGTCAAAGAGAATTCACATATGCAGATATGCCTGGTCGAAATTGAACACTTATGCAACACACTTTCTCTGTTATTAATCTCTTTTAGTTTATGGTTCACAGCTGATTAGCAAAGCCTTCATTCAATTTAATTATATCTCGCTGGAAGGAGGAGTAACGATTACGAATGGTCTTTTGAGGCATGGTTCCTCAGATGAAAGCAGAAACAAAGACGTGCGTTGAGGTAGGTCGTGTCAACACTCCTTGTAGGCAGGCTTATTGAATTCCGACACTATGTGCAGTCCTGATTATACTGAAATGAAATGAAAAGAAGTTAGAGTCAAAACACCTAAAAATAATAATAAGAAAATAAGCACAAGTAAATCCGTTACGTTCTTGTCGTTCAAGAGCTAGCAACGTTGAAAAAACAACTGTTTTAAGACGTCTGGCTCTTTAATATATTTTTCCCTTTGCTCTTCTGAGCAGCATGCGGGGTTTCTGGCGGCCGAGAGTGGTTGCGATTTTAACTGTGCATCGCATTTTCGCTAGTAATAATAGTTATTTTTATGTCATTTTTAGATAACTTCGCGTAAAACCAATCAGGAAAAAAAAAAAAAGTTTTGCTTCGCCACTTCCAATTTTAACAAAAATTGGTGTGAAGGACACAAATGACAAGGTAAGTAATCCTGCAAAGTTTTAGATTTCTATTTCCAAAATTGCGCAAAATACAGAGCTGTTAATGAACGAAAAAAAATAATTAATGCAACTTCTTTTCATATTATAAAAGAATAAAATTAAAAAAAAAAAAAAAATGTGAAAGCAAGAAATAGAGCTTTCCATTGATATGTTACATCACATTCCTACAACAACAGGTTTAAGCTTATCATCGCCCCAAAATGGTTTTAAAAAAATCACAATTTTCACCGGCAAAAAAATGATGGCAGTAAAAAACGCAACCACCGGACACTCCGCATACTGCTCAGAATCAGAAGAGCATAGGGAAAAATACATCAAAGAGCCAGACGTCTTAAAATAATCCGCTAGCTCTTAGACTATTGCAACTTGACGCTACTATTCTGTCACTTTTTAATTCTGTAGGTAATTAAATTTAGCGAACTATCATAGGTTCAAGGCTGAACCTAAGCAAACATATATTTAGGTTTAGGTAGGAAATTCAGGGTGGCCACAGACCTGGAAAGCAGGGAAAACCTGGAATTATCAGGAAATTTGAAAATTCTGGAAAAATCAGGGAATTAGGGAACCAATCAGGGAAAATCAAATCAGAGCTCAAGTCCATAATTTTTCAATACAGAAGTATTAAGAAAGATTCCATGTTTGATTATCTAAGGATATCTTTAGATTAGCTAGAAAAATGTTCAAAACCATGGTGAATTATTCGTAAACAGAGTCGTAAAAGAGTTATTGCTGGCAGTTTCTGGAGTATGGAGAGTTAAAGAGGATGCAAAGTTTAGTATATCCTCCCGGGAATGTGTTGAAAAAGTTGAAGTCTAAAAAGTTCAGGCTGATTTTAGTGACGTAAAACTAGTGAGGTACAAATGGCTTTTTTTTTGTTGACAAAATTACAAAACTGCAGCATTAAAAACCAAAACTTAAGTAATCTTTTCTGAACTTAGGAGAAGGGTTTCGGCTGTTGTAACTTAAAATTTAATTCGGAGACTTTCTGCCGAGAAATGGTTGAAACTAAAATAGGAGAGGGGTAAGGCTTTTAGTATTTAGTGATGTAAAAGTGAAGAGGGAGTTAGGGTGCATAGGAAAGAGGGAAACTCTAAACATGGACATTTAGATCATTTTTCGTAAACTTATAGGAATGTGTTCGGACGTATTGTATTTCAGGCTATCTTTGGGTGAATTAAAACAAGAAGTTCTGTCAAGAACTAAACGAGCCTACTTTCCCGTACATCGACATAGGCATTCTAGCATCTGATCATTATTCTCTTGATTATCTGAGACTGAAAATTATGCCAAACATACCTTTTTAGCACTTAAAGCTGATTTCTAAAAGCAAAATATACCCCTCTCATCAGATGAAATAGACACGTAAAAAGTAAATAAATGAATAAAAAAAGTTTTGTGGCACCTTTTAAAGAATGTAACTGTTACAGTTCTTCAGTAGAAAAATTCCTCAATCGTTTTCAAAAAAAAAAAAAATAAATATATAAATAAAAGTACAAAGAACATCAAAACACATTTTATCAAAGAAAGGAAAAAACAAAGAGAAAAAAAAAAACCTCGTCCGTTAATAAAATGTCTCGAATTTTATTTTTAATCTTATTAGGGGGACAGTTTGTTTGAACGGTTCAATGTTGAACGAAAAATTGTTCAAATCCTAAATATAAATGCGGAATGAAGTATTCTTAACAAGATCTGTCCAACAAAAAAAAAAGTTTGTTCAAATTGGACTGTTCACTAAAAAGTTAGTATCGCGGGACAGAACTTTTGAACGGTTCAAAGTTGAACCAAAAATTGTTCAAATCGAAAAATCAAATATGGGAATGAGCAGTACTCGCCGAGATCTTTCCAACGAAACAAAGTTTGTTCAAATCGGAATGTTCATTCAAAAGTTATTAGGGGGGGGGGACAGACAGACCGACCGACACACAAATTCCCCATCTCAATACCCTACTGTCCAATTTTTTATTTTTCAATATTTTTTTAACGTTCTCGTTTCTTTTTGACTTATTTTTGGATTAGGCGATATTTTTTGACTTGGCGATATTTTTTAGATGCATTAAGCCACTTTTAATACTTTTTCCGTCTTTCTTTTATTTTTAACGGGAAAGTAAGCTAAAAAAATGGCTAAGTAATGTTCATAGGCGGATTCTGGTATTTCAGGGGTTTATTACTTGAATACAGATACATAAGTCACTCAGTGGGGTCTTTGTGAAATATACTAAATATCTATGTGTTGAAAAAAGGGGCTCCAATGCTCTACCAGGAACTGTAAGTTTTAAAAATGAAATATAGGTTTTCCTCAGTATTTATTTATTTACTGTAATTTTGCTTAAACACATTTGTATAACTCGAGTAAAGGTGAACTATTATATGGTTCGTTCAACTATGATATTGCCGCAACCCACTAAACATATAATTTGGCTCCCATTTTTTTAAGATGTTATTCTCAACACAACATTGAAATTCGCTAAGTAACTTGAAAAGTTTTCGGTGCATAACGATTTTTGTCATTTACCGATACGCAAAGCAGAATAATAAGGGGCATTTAGGACACTGATTTTAATTGATTAAAAAGAAAGTAATCCAAGTCAGGCCATCAAAAATTTTTTTTTTTAATTTCGTTTTATGAGAATAGTTCATTGAAGGATACCTTCCACTTGAGTAAAATACCCATGTATATTCTATTTCTCAGTTTTAAAAAACGTAAATGTACTTAAAAAAATAAGTAAATGAATGATAATAAGTTTTGCAATTAAGTTTTCCGTACATTATTTATTGCGTTTATATTTCACACACCTACCTGTTAAAATTTTTAATACTTTTAGCAAATTTTTTAGCCTGTTGCATAGCCACATTGAAAAAATTAAAATGTGCAATGATTGAATTTAAAAAAAAAGTTTCTCAATGCTTGAAAAAAATATCAAATAGTTGTACATAAGTATAGGGATAAGTCATTGCGGTACACAACAGGATATAATTTCTTTATCTGTCAAAAGTCACTTTGATAGTCAACAGATATTATAATGGCAATTGTTACATTGGTAGAAAAAAAAAAAAAAAAAAAAAAAAAGGAAACTAAACAGAAGTTTGCGTTTAGTTTGCGAAAATTAGTAGCGGAAAAGAAAAGAGAACAGCACAGAAAATTTTAATGATTACTTGTACTAGGGTCAATCCATGTCAAATCACCCAGGAAAACGGGATTTTGTAACCCATGTCCTCGGATTTTGATAAAACTTGGTGTATTTAATATTTTTATGGTGGTAAGTAACCATATGAATTCTTTTGTCCATATGTGATCTGGTTTTTGTTTTACAGGCCGTCAAACTTTTCAAAAAATTGCATTTTCTGTCAACCACTAAGCCTAATCTGCATGTATACGTATCTCTTCAGTAAATTGTGACGGGTGCAGAAATCTTCCAATATTTCCAAAAATTCTCAGATATGTTGCTGAAAGTATGAGGATTTAATAAAAAAATACTTGAAATTTATATAATATAATTTTGTTTGAATAAAATTTGAATAAACTACGACAAGCATTTTTTTTCTTGTGCAAAACATGAGTTTACTTAAGTGGCATTTCACGAAAAGGCGGAGGTCCTATTCAATAATGGAAGCATTCGAAATGAGCCTGAAGGTGTGTTCTATCATTGCAAAGAGTAAAATTAGTGGTTTTTTTCGTTTTCTCGTTGCTGTTGTACAATATACACATTTCAGTATCAAAATTTTTGAAAAAAAGTTCGTCATTTGCCTAACCTAAATTTCACTGAAAAGCACACATATTTTTATTTTTAAGTGTATTTACAGCCCTATTATGCTACTTAAAAATCATCTTACACCCGAATGCAAGTGAAACACCCATCACAACTTGCAAATCGCAAATATTTGCGAGTTGCGAGTGAGCTGCGATTCGTACCTAATGCATGTGTAACAAGATCGTAGATTTGCAAATCGTGACGTCAGCTCTCGACTGCTCGGATATCCTAACCGATAAAAACAACTATCAGCCAATGAGAGCGAAGGGTGAGGCCATGACAGCTGCTACCTCGCCGTCCGAGAAGAGAAAATAAACAAATCCGCGAAATAGTGCTACACCAAACAATAATTTAAAATGGGGGAAAATTATACAGCGTAGTTTCCCCCAAAAAAAACGCCTGTGAATAATAGTTTATTTTCCCCCATGTCAGAAAAATAAAAATTTCTAGAAAATAGACAAGTTTTTCATAAAATGGGATAGAAATAAAGAGAAATTTGTGTTTGTGCACATAATATCCATATCTTATTAATCAAATTCCTTCAAATATATCTTTGTTTCACAATTGGTTATTGAACTGCAAATATGCATAAATCGTGTATTATAAAAAATAAATCAGTAAATGAACGAAAAATAGTAAACAGTATTTTTGTCAAAACAAAAAGATAAAAAGCGTTTTTTTTTTTTTTTGCAAAGCAAAATTAATTTAATTTGATGTTTTAACATTAAAATAGGAAAACTCTGCTTTTCTTTGAACTTTGGATGTTAATAAAACAGTTCAATAATATTTATCTAATGTCTCAAAAAATAGTATTTATAATATACATTTGTGTATATGGTCTAAATATTTATAAAAATACACAGAATAGAAACAGAATAAACACAAACAGTAATTTAGTGAAGCATTTTATTCAAAACATGTTTGAACTTCTGCAGAAATCAATAAAGGAAAACTTTAAAATGTTAGTAAAATGAAACAATTCTTTTATACAAAACAGACTATTGTGAATTTTCAGATATGCAGAATACAAAATATTTTAAGTTGTATTTTAGCTATATTCCAAAAATACAGCAATCATTTAAAGTTCCAGCATAAATCCTATTTGTGAGTTTTATCATATTTCTATTGCAGCAAGAGGAAAAAAACATAATAATAATAAATTTCTCTACTTATTCAGTAATTTCGTTACCCGATTAAGCAGGGCCGACAGTACTACAGTACAAATCAATTTGTAATGAACATAAAATAAAATGCAACAATTTAGTTTGACTATTAGATAATATCAAACAAAATAAATACTAAAATATGCAATTACTCGAGCATTACTACTTTGATTTGAATTTTTTTAGCTTGCGCTCTTTGTAAATTTACAATATTTTTGTCATTTAAAACTTTAAATTTTTCAAACAAATGTTGCTGAAAATGCAGATAATTTTGTTAATTGAATCAAATAACTCCGTTCCACACAAATCATTTTTCTTGCAAAGAAAACAGATCAGAATTGGTCAAGTAAAATTTAAAAACATTAACGAGAACTTTATGCTGTTGCATGTTGCACTTTTGAAACTTTTCTTCAAAATTAGGAGAGAATTTCTTTGAAAATGCTATACATGTGTATAAGCACATTTAGAATAAGCCTTGATGGTTTTTTCAACCCGCCTGTTTAAAATACTGATAAAAGAGTCTGAGTTGCTATCTGATATTGGTGATAGGTCATTTGGCTCTATCATAATGTTGTGCTTTGAAACATAAATTCCCAAACACGTATTAAAGGAGATGTTCAATTTAAATACACAATACCCAGCTACATAAGTTAAGACTTCAACTTCGTCCACACTCACATCAACACTTAGGTCGCTTAAAACGTCGCAACAGTCACTAATGTCGATTTCCTCAACATCACTTGATATTGATATTGCATCGCTACTTAAGCTTTTAATTAAATCGATTATTTCGAAAAGGTAACATCTCTAAAATTTAAAATTTTTCAGGTGAGCAAAAAAACTAATTTATAAAAAACGAAGAAGCTTAAAAGGGCTAATCTTTTTTTATTTCTATTTTAGAAATTTATCGATAGAACTGCAGAGATGTTCTATTTTCACAAGAATAACGTGTTTATACGTTAATAACAGAATGAAATTTAAAAATTGAGTTTGAGAAAAAACCGAGATGTTACCTTTTCGAAATAATCGATTCAATTGAAATTTGGCCCAGTTTAAAAGAGTTAAGCCTCAGAATACTTTTGATTCTGAGCTTCCTATCACTTTCAATAATGTCAGTTACTGAAACATGGTAATTGCTTCCAGACATTTGGCGGTAAATTCCAAATCGGGATTCTAAATAATCTGTTTGAAATTTTCCTGTGAGCACATAAGAATTTCCCTGCTGGAGCAAATGCTTTATAAGGGACAACATGCATTTAGTTGTCTGAGAAAGCGCATAAAAAGTTTCCTCGCTTAACTGTAGCCTCCCAGTTTTAAAAATATTCTGCTGCCCATACATTTGAAGAGCAGCTTGTGTACTTGCATCAAATACATTGAGGGCCAAGTTTACGTTTTGTCTTTCAATGTTCGTTGGATAAACAGTTTTAAATGTCAACTTGTAAGCATATTTCATAATAGAGTTTCTCTCTATGTTAAAAACTATCCTTAAAAAAGAAAATTTTACAAAAAGTTTTTGTAAAGTCGTTAAACTCTGGACATAGAAATGTTTTCTCAGAATCTATCTGATTCAACAAGTTATTTCTTATTGACTTCATGATTTGCACCAAGTCAAATAATAAAAACTAAGGTTATGAATCATCAAAAGGATTTTTTATGCAGATATTTTAATTTCCCTCAAGTCGAAGATTCTGGGACATGTTCTTATTAATTCTGTTGTTGTCAGATATTAACGACAAAACTTTAAAATTTGTTTGACTTAATATTGACAGAGCACTTCATGTTAATTCCGTCAGATCTGTTGCATTCATGTGTTTCACAGGAATTAAACCAATAATATCTTTATAATTGCTGACCCTTTTCAAACAGTAACAGTAACAACAAATATTACCCAGGCCTGGGGCGAAGCCCCACTTACCTGACTTCGTGGATGTTGAGGAGTAGAAAAAAGTGCCTAAGCACACAGTAAGGATGGGGGGGGGGGGGGAGAAAAAAGTCACGACCTCGTGAGGGCGACGAGGACGCTGAGTACTTCTTGCATCTGTTGCTGCTGGGCTTGAAAGGTGATCATAAGTTTTATTTATCATTTGGAGAAGTTGCTCGGAGGTAGCCTTGGATTGCTCGTTTCCTAACTGATGTAGGGCAACTGATCTAGGGAGAAACAAGAGCGGGGTCTTCTTAGGAGCCTCGGGGTTAAATTTCCAGGGGTTTCCGGTAGGTGCTTAGAAGGTCCGTGGAGCTTTCACTGGTCGGGGTTTTGGTCGTTCGAGACATGAGCGTTTGCCGGGTGGTCGCCACCACAAAGGGCGCAGCAAGCTGGTGAGTCCATGGTCTTGAGGCATTCATAGGATTGATGTTCTTGAGCACATTTCAGGCATCTGGGTTTTTGGTAACACTTAATGGAGGCATGACCATACATCTGGCAGTTTTAACACTGTGGGGGCGTCCTCTTGGGGAGGAGAGTCGACCGTGATCCTGAGATGCAGGAGCCTGTCCAGGTTGCAGATCGTCTTTGTTTCATCGTTCTCAAGGAGGATGACAATGTAGAGGGGGAGGGGCTTCCTCTCGGGGCCAGTCCGCATCTGAAGAACTTTCGTGGGTTGAAATCCTTTGCTCATCAGATCTTCCTTGATTTCGTCGACTTCTGCGTTCAGGGGGAGGCCGAGAAGAACCACCTTGAGGGGCCTGAAACGAGGATGTTGCTTGGCGAGGATGTTGCGAAGCCTTTGTCCTTGAGGAGTCTCTCGAGCTGTTCTGCATCTTCTTCAAGTTCGGCAAAGATCAGCAAATCTTGTCCTGACATCTTTCCTTCTATTTTTCCTGCACTAATGCTGGAGGCTTCCTTTAGCAGTAGTTGGGGGTCAGGAACGTCTGGAACCGTCAGAGGAGGGGGAGGTCTTTTCATTGCGAAGCTGGCTGGCTTTTCATTTTCCCGGACGGTGGTTGAGTCATCAGCGGATTTGTCGGTCATCTCAATACTTTTGACCTGAAGTGCAGCAAATTTGTTCTGGACTGGAACATTTGGAGCATTTTCTATCTCATCTGGCGGGGAAGAATTTATCATGGCTGGAGCGTTTAGATTATTTACCGTCTCGCCTTGCTTTGGATGCTGGGGGGGATCGTCTTTACTAGAGTCATTGTCGGAGGTATCGTCATCGTCACCAAAGTCGAATTCGTTGAACGCCATTGCTATATGTTGCTAATTCAAAGAAAGTAAACAATGAATGAATGTCGTATGACTGAATCATGAGTTGCGACCAACTTTACCTGAAAAGGGAATTTATTTCCCCTAAAAAGCAGTACTAATAAGGCCTTCAGTATCAATTTACTCTGTACTCCACTTCAGTAAACTATATCAATATTTTTTAACTCTTAAAGATAGGATAAACATCACTCTTTACAGCAGCAACAACATGCTAATAAATGTAAACAAACATTTGGGTGGTTCTTGTTCAGCTCTCTCTAGCGGGCAAATCTTTATCATTGATGTTTTGAGTAATGATACAGCCTGCATAAAACGCTATCTAGTGAAGCCTTGGTTAAACACATCCGAACAGTCGAACTTGTATCTGTGCATGACAAGCATAAAAGTATCTGTAGTCGTCCTTCAACCCTTCAACGAATTTCTTGGCATGATATTTGAGGAGAGAGAAATCAACAGCGAGCAAGAAAGCATCCGCTTCGGCGAGGAGACACGAATTTTGACTTTTTAAAACAAAACAGTACATCTCACTCTACGGATCAGGGCTCGGGTTGTGGCCCTTTGATAGACGAAATTTTTCAATGCAATCAACATTTCGAGTTTGAAACAGATTGCTCATGTAGTTTAAACTTCAATATCTTAGCAATCGAGCAATTCGCCTTCGGCTTCGAACAAGCAACACTTCCGCCATTGTTGTTGACAATGTCGCTCGCAAAGTTCTACGGGAAGATTTTAGCCGCCGCAACGTTGAGTTGCAATTTGCTGCGCCGCATGCTGAATTTTGTTACACTTGCATTGAACAAATCGCAGATGACGTCAGTTACGAGCGAGTGAGCTGCGAGCGTTACACTTGCATTCGGGCCTTAATCCCTTATTAAGCCGAAAGAAAAGTGAGAAATAATTTATGACTCCCAAATTCTGTTGTTAAGTTCAGCAAAATATCAGATGTAGAAAAAAGATGTGCAAAACATGAATTCACTTTAGTAGCTTTTTATGAAGAGGCGGAGGTCATATTCAATAATAGAAGCATTCGAAATAAACCTAAAGGTGTGTTCTATCATTGCAAAAAACAGAATAAGTGGCTTTTTTCGTTTTTTTTTTTTTTTTGCTATTGCACAATATATACATTTCAGTACCAACATTTTTGAAAAAAGTTCTAGTCATTTCCTAACTTAATTTTCAATATTTTTTGTGTAAAAGAGGCATAGCTCATGCTTTTGTAGCATAAAAACGTATTATATTTATTTTTAATGATTTATAATTGTATTGAATGTGCGAAGAAGAGATAGGATAGCACAATCTTTGAAGAAAAAATAACAATGAAAAATATGAGTTTCCGAATATTATCGGATTGTTTGTCTTTGAAGTGTTTGTGTGATCCTGTTTTCAGCAAATTTAAGGAATATTCTGTTTGTTATTTTAACGTTCGACCTTCCTTGCATTTCCGACGTCGGACAGTACTTGTTGAAGTCAAGTTATCATGAAATATTCGGAATACTTATTTTGTACATATTCAATCTCCTTTTGAAGAGAATAGTAACATCTTCCAGAATCTTATGTTACGGACCGTTTGACGTAGTTATTTCATTTAACATCTTACTATTTCTTGGTTATAGTAAAGATAATAGTCTCTTCTTAGGTAAAAGATAGTCTTGCTTCAAATCCAGCATAGTCACTTACTTGAAAATTTTCAATTTTTTTCTTTTAAACTCCAATAGCAAGTGTCGAAAGCTGTATTTGCTCTTAACTGGATGCTGAAATTTCTAGTTTATTTTTATTGAATTATGTCTGTCCGGGGCTCTAGCTTTTTAATTATCTCCTATTATTATTTATCAGCGCAAACCAACCTTCCTGATAAGCGAATTCAATGAAAAACAAACAAACCAAAATAGAAAACCCACTCACATTCTTTATCCCTCTTATCACTATGACCCATATTTTGATAAAATAAGAAGAGACCTGATACATGCGCAAATGCAAGGAAGGTTGAGCGTTAAAATATCAAACAGTATAT
>JAXGGA010012378.1:0-38947 GCA_038373865.1 Uloborus plumipes | reverse complement strand
CTTTGTGCCAGATAGGCTAGCAATTTGGAATGCTCTACTTCACTTTTCCAGCTGTACGATAATTTGGTGTGAAGTCCGACTTCCACAGTACACTCATGCTATAAGGACCCGTTTATAGGGTAGGCAACCATTCACATTACAACAACCCATTCGTACTAAAAAGGACGCGGACAGGAAAAAGAAAGTATATCCATGTTCGACCAAGGATTCGTACCTAGAACCTCCTCATCCGGGTCAGACCTATCTGATCACTAGACAAGATGGTTAGCATTAACTATAAGTCAGCTGTCAATACTTCCCAAACAGTATTATTGTCCCTGGCTAACTTTGCTAATGTTAAAATTACCGCATTCAATATTGTTTGAAAAAAGGGACAAAACCTTTTGAGACACTTTAAAACTTGAATTAAATAACTTCGTCACACTATGACAGAAATCACGCCTCAATGTTAGGTGTCGTGTGTTTTTTTTCTTCTGATTTCATGAGCAGAACCTCATATTTATTCTGAAATTTTCTCGATTTTGCATTTGCCAATACTGATTTTTTGTGTGATTGGAATTTCTCGTAGGGATTTTATAATTATATAAACACTATAAGTAACAAGGATTCGAACATTAAAAATAGTTGATATTACATACGTGGAAAAGATACCATTTGTTTCTTATGTGCAACAAGCATATGCAATAAAATTTCGTAATAGCACTGTATTTTGAAAAATCAACATTTCACTTTTATATTTATTAAAACAATATTTTAGAGGAGAATTTTTTTTCTAGAAAAATACGGTCGACTTAACTTTAAAGAAGCTTTCCAATTGAGAACAAAAAAATGTGCTTAAAATTATTCTCTCGCTAATACTCTTCATAACATTTTAAAAATGTTTCTTCGTAGCTTATTGCGTTTGCTTTACAAAAATAATTTCAAACTCGCAGTACATTGTCTTCTCTTTAAATAATGAGATGACTTTTAAAAACATAATAACTTTGTAATTATCATCTGTTTTCCAGTTTAAATTGTTTTTTCATCTGTTGGGAAAATTTTAAACCACAATACAGTCCAAGAACTCATAAAATATTTAATTGCTTTTCTTTTGTAATTTTCCCTCAAAATTTTTATAAGTACTTTAAAGAAGTAATTACTGGTAAATGCTCTGTTTTCGAAGTTACTTCTTTCCTTCTACTAATGAAAAAAAAAATAAAAATAATAATGGAGGTGATCATACAATTTTGTTATTTTATTTTTCTCTAATAACAAAAAGGAAAACAAAAGCTACCTGTTTCACTAAAAGACAAAGAATATGAAATGATTCACCGCTATTTTAAATTAAAAAAAAAATCCATGTTTAAAGCTGTTTTAATTAAAAAAAATTACTGCTTTACTAAAGGCACACATAAGGTGGGTGTTTCAAATTGTTCATGAACGGTATTCTAAACCCGCCCTGCATACAAAATTAGTAACTACGTTTGAATATTTTCATACTGAGTATTTATTTTTTATGCTGCATATTTATTGATTCTCTTATTATTTTATTATTCTATTTAAATATTTTTACAACAAATTTCAATATGTTATGCTATTAATTAGCAGCATAGACTAACCAAGCAAATCTTCCTTCCTTCCTTAACCCTCTATGTCCCAAATTTGTTTATCAATGACTTTTTTCATATTTTTTGTTTTTTTTAATTGAAAATACATCAAAAAACATATTTATAGAGTAAAAAAATTTCAAAAATTTTGGGCCCCCTACGCCTTAGGGCCCCCAAGAAAACCGTTTCCGACTGTAGGTAACATATGTCGGCCTCTTAGCAAGGTGTAAGAAATGGTACTTAAAAACTTCAGCATGATTACATCCTTTTAGGATTCATAATACAGTGAAATCTCACTTATGCGCCGGCGCAAGGGACCAACAGAAAAAGGCGCATAAGTGAGAGAGACGTAGGGGAAGACCGCCTATATTGGACCCCCTAAGAACAGGAGGCCTGTGTCGCTCAATGTGAAGCAAAACAGAAATGCCAAATAGGGCATCGTAAGCTAAATTTAATCAGGAACGGCCCTAGGAGCTTATATTTTCTGAAAATATGAAAATTATTTTTTAAAAAATTATCTTATAAAAAGTTGCAAAAGTCCAATTTAGGAATATATGCGCCTAAATTGAACCATGCGCTTCCTAAATTGGACCGTACCAAGAAATCATATAATAATTTATATTTGAACTATACAGCTATTTTCCAGGATTTGAAATAGAATTTCATTTGCTTCGGCCTCACTTAGGCAGTGTGGAAAAACTCGCCGATGGCATTTAATGCACTCAATCATGTTAAGTCGTAGCTAGGTGTACAACTTACTCTGAACATGTAACCTGTTCACTTTGAGTAGTTTTATCTGGACTATACTTACCTCCAATTCTACTGCAGCCAAATCAATGTCGTTCAACACATGTCAATAAACAGGCCAAACTCCGTTTCTTTGGAATCAACTCACAGCATTTGCAATGGCCTTGATTGCGGTTTGCCCGTAAGAGTTACCCAACAGTTCTCCTATGCGATTTTAGATAATGGATCTTATTGGATGTTCTCGCCTCCATGTATTACATGCTCGATTAAAATATGTTGACAGAGACTGAATAAAGACCACATCTACGTGCATGATGTGCTTAAACAGAAAGCATTATTATATCGTTCTCGTTGTCAAGTTTATTTTCTCGTTGTCAAGTTTATTGCATCAATGTTCTTTATGTAAGTGCTGTGACAATCCATTAATAGAAAGACTTTCTTTTTACATTGCTTGGCTTAACAGTTTTGATGAAATGTTGTATCAACTGTGTGAATTATCGTTTGTGATCCATTCATTTTTTGAACAAGAATATTTCTCACCAAGTGATGCTTTTACGGGAAATTCATACATGGAACGTAATCTTTTGAAAATGGGCATGGGAAGCTCGAAACTCTGTTCACCACTCATTACTGCTCCAACATGGTGTTTGCCTCTATACGTCAATATATTTTGGGGCTTTTGAACAGTGAAAAGACCAGCTTCATCTACATTGAACAATTTAGTAGCATATAAATTGTTTCCTTTTAAAATCTTTTCAAAAATATCGAAGAATTTCATATTTTTCTCCCAGTAAACCAGCAAGAATTTTATTTCAGTTAATAACTATATTTTACAACTTGAAACTTCAGCTTAATAGATGAAGAGAAAAAAAAACATACATTTTAAGAAATTGCAGCTTCTGCTTGATAAAAATGTGCTTGATAAAAAACTTTAAATGAATATCGTGAATAGGTTGTTAAATATGCTTAAAATAATTTTAACTACGCTATTAAATAAGATGAGTCACTTATTTTATGTTACGCTTAATAAAAAGACTTGTTTAAAATCATATTCTTAAATTGGACCACCGGTCCAATATAGGAAAATTTTTTCGGTCCAATAAAGGAAAATACGCCATTTTTTATTCTTCAGTTCATTGCTCTGTTAAAAATTATCACAATTGCGCATGTAAATACATCGATGTAATCCTTATTAAACGCAGATTATAATACTGTAACAGCATTTTACCTCAACTCACAAGTTTTTGAGTTATCCTTCTAGAAACAAGTCCGCAAAATAAGATTTCGCCCGTTTTCAACACAAATCTAGTCGTAACTCACGCTAAACAGTTCGAAGCGTGGTGAAACTTCATACACATTGGTTTTATTCCTAAAACTTTATATTTCTACTATTAAAGTGTAGCACAGATCTCTGTACTAGATTTTAAGCCCGAGGTCCAATTTAAGCAGTGGTCCAATATAGGCGGTCTTCCCCTATAAGTGAACAAGCCTATTCAAAGGACTAAAACGCAACATAGGAATGAATAAGAATGTTTCTATAGAAGAGGGAGAAATTATATCCGTCTGGGAACTGCTGTAATGTAATTACAATGATAAAGAGAAAACAAAAATTGCAGCATACCTAATTTCAAACTATTCCCTTTAAAACGATGCATAATAGATAATTTTTCCTCTCCGGACTCTGGTTCGTGCCGAAAAAATGCTTTCCGTGAGCAATAAAGGCGACAATTTAAAGAGGGAAATGAGGAAAAATGCTTATGTTTTAAAGAAAATAAAATATTTTTTTCACATTTTAGGGAAAATTAGGCGCATAAGTGAAATATGTATCTTTACAGCTACGCTTAAACGAATGATGCTATCATTATTTTGCTACGGAGTGTGCTGGGACCATTCAAAATCGTCGTATAAGTAAAAAAGGCACATAAATGAGGCGGCGTATAAGTGAGAGTTCACTGTACTAAATTATTGTAACTGGGACTTCTGAATCCCATCGGGCATAAAGGGTTAAATCAATACCAAGTTATTTTCAAACTCCGGAATTTGCACTCTTAAGCCAGGAACCATTTTTCAAGGTCTCTCCCACTTGTAGGCCAGAAAAAAATGGAATAGGCCAGAAATGGTTTACTTTTGACGAAAATCTCTATTTATTTATAATGGGCAGGGTAAATTCGGTTACTAATAAAAGAATCCTTACGAAATGGAGCCTAACTTAAAAGTGCCCAAACCCTGGATGTTTGAAACTCTTTTGTTACTAGTTTATGGATTAAATGGGGGATTAATTAGCAAGTAGAAGTTTCTGATTGATAGCATGGTGTACTCTAAAATATTTGAAAATTAAAAACAGTTCACTTTGTGCGGAAATGAGTAAAAATACTTTTTACTTGATTTAAATAATTTTTACTTGAAAATTATTTAAATCAAATCATCAGTTCTGAGATTAAGTGCAAAACTATTTAAATGTACACCTTAAGAAATTAATGTTTTCTTACAGCATAATACAGTTAATTTTATTGTAATAAACTGTAAAAAATGCTAATTTTACAAAACTAAAATTGCCAACTTTACTCTACTAAACTGTAAAATTTCTAATTTTACAGTTTATGACCTTGAATTTTACAGTTTTAAACTTTAACCTCTACTGTCAGTATTATACTGTTGTTTTTACAGTATAATACTGCTAAATTTTACGGCAATATACTGTAAAATTTCTTACTTTGCAGTAAGAAACTAAAATTGCTTATTTTACAGTTTATTACTGTCCATTTTACTGCTTTAAATGGGAACCTCGGCTGCCAGAATAATATTGTAACAGCATCAGTTCATTTTTTGCAGTGTAGCAACTTATCTGGGAAGATAAATAATTACGTTTCAAGACAAATTTAAGTCCGGTTTCGAGCACAATTTTTTTTAGCTCTTTTTTAGCCTATTCAATGTTTAGGAGAAACGCTCTGTTTCTTTGATATGCACTGAGTCTTAAGTATCTCTATATGTAATTTTCAATCACTCTATATCCCCCCCCCCCCCCCCCCCCGTGTTGAGAGAAATATTAGATCCTCACCATCAGATTCAAAACGAATACCAACCTTTAAGCAGTGAGTAACCGCCCCTAAGCCAGGACTATCATTTCAAGTTTTTCCAGAGGGGGGCAAAGGGTCCAAACACAGTGTAATTTCATCGGAAATCGTCCAAAACCACTCCCACTTATATTCAAATGCATTGATTTCTCAAAGTCAGGGGGGAAATCGACCCCCCTGCCCATCCCCCTAAATGACGGGTCTGCCCTAAGAAAGAGCTAAGGCAGGAACATGCAATACACCGCCAACTCGGTCATTTCCACCCATGGACTGCAGTTTCGTGCTTATTATGCACTCATCAGCAAGGATTATGAAAGCTGTTTTTCATGCTTTTCGTATTCCATGCTGATGAGTGCATAATAAGCACGGAACTGCAGTCCATGGATCGAAATGATCGAGTTGGCGGTGTATTGCATGAATACCAACCTTGTTTTAACATTTTTTCTAGAAGCACTAGACAGTACCTTTATTTTTCATCGGAAATATACCTAATAAAATAATTATTCACAATGTTGGGAAGCAAATTATCTCTTAAATTCCAAGTTAATGCAACAAATTTTATTTCCCTTCTTGAGATCAGAAATTAGTGTATTTCCATATGACATCAATTGGGAAACTCGCCTACAAAAACTCTAAACATCAACTTTTATGCAAGGCAATCATTTGTTTAAGCTTCACTAGTTTTCCGTAAGCTCTTTCTTTTTGAAGCAGAGTTAATGACTATATGACTTTCAGAAATTTAATATAAATGCTAATTTGGATCTAGTACGTGTGATAATAAAAGCCAATTTTGAGGGAAAAAATCCTTTTACGGGACCCGGTTTGCCAGTGCGGCGTGAGTCTGAATAGAAATGAGAAAGAAAATTATAAACTGCTGAATTTCGCCGTTGCTAATTATAGCGATGGAAAGAAAATCATATTAAAGTTGATAAATATGCCGTTAGACGGCAAGATTTTAAGAATAATAGCAGTAAATATTCATACATATTATTATTGTTGTAATTTTTCTGTTAATGGATATGAAAAGCATGGTACATATGCTCTTCTAATTGCTACTTAAGTTTTTTTCATCATACACTCATTTTCTATTTTATCAAATTTTTGTGTTTCTATATTAACGTATATTTTCCGGGTAGCTACAAATTTATTCAGATTTAAAGAGAAGATGTGATGGTTTACATTAAAATTCTGTTTTTCTAACCAATCAACTAAAAGTATTCCAAAATATTTTTCAAATTATGGAAGATAATTGATCATTATAATGCAAAAATGAATGAAAGAATTTCGTAATTATTACTGTTATGAAATTTGCTAGTTTTTAATATTTTTCGAAAACTTATTAAATATTATCAAAATGGAAAAGATTCATTAAATTATTGAACTTCCAATTGAAGAAATGGCAATTTCTGAAATTGTGTTACGAAGATAAAAAATTTCGGGAGCTTGGTTGTTAAACTAGATAATTATGCCAAACTCTTTAATGAATTGTAATGTAACGTCGTTAAAGTTTCCTGCCCTGCAAAAGACTTCGAAAGACTTTAACGGCCCTTTTCCATAATTTTGTACTCTAATTACATACCCTGAAGAAAATTGTTGTTATCATAGGAACGATCTGTACTCTTTTTTTTTCCTTCCTTAAATATAATGGGGTGATTGGATCTTATAAAAAACGGCGGAAATCTTTCCATAATTTATGCACTTCTCTTATTTAAAAAATGTTAATATTTCATAACATGAATCTATATTTCTCTAATTTGGTCAACTTATACGGCCGTTATTTTAACCTTACCTGGCAGTATTCTGAAGACTACGCAAATCCAAATCACGGCATTATGACTCTGCCAGGTTGAATTCTGTAGCTGAAGGGCATAAATTTATGGCGATTTTATAACATGTATGAACGTAGAAACAAGTACTTTCAATTGTAAATTGCTAAATAATCTAAATATTTGTAACAAAGATGTTCAGCTATTACTTTTTCTAGATAGATCTGTTTTAATTTATACTAACTTACTTGTGTGTAAAAAGCTTTTTCTCCTGTATGTGCTCTTAATATGTTATTTCAAATATTCTTTATCTTAATCCTTACAATTTTATTTTAAATGATTCAAAAGCTGCTCTTCATTTATTGTGATAAAACATAGATGCAAATGCGTGACACTGCAGAAGGTCATGTGATATAAGATGAAATTTAATAATCGTAAATTACGAATATCCGCAAATCATATACAGCTGCATATTGAGCGAAGCAAAATTAATTTTAGGCAAAAACAGGATGCAATAGAGAAAAATAACCTGATTTTATTTTGAACTTTAGTATTTTTAATGGAAACATACGAAAGTAATGAAATGAAATGCAAGAAAAACACAAAAGTTTAATGGTAGTATTTTTGTCCTATTTACGCTTCCACCTTCCAGCAGTAAAGGATAGTTTTATAGACATTCCCTGGAAAAACAATTGCATTAATATTTGGGGTACTATTTGTGATAACTCAATCTTTAGTGTGTGCGTGTAGGTACTTTTTAGAAACGTGTTTTTGCACCACTATTATCTACAAATAATAAAGATTTAAAGCTCAAGAGTTGAGTGTATAAGCATTTGTTTTACTTGGCAAAAATTGGTTCCCTTCAGAAATAATGATGACGTTACAATTGCGAAAAAAAGCGGAAGACATAGAACATTTATCAGTTCCAGATATAAAATAGTAGCACTTCCTGAGTATTTTACACTTTGTTCAGTTACTTTTAAATATATTTCTTCAAAAAGCATCAAAACTCAAAATTAGCTAATTGTACTTTGCGATACTTTCGAGCAGGAATGAACAAGGTTTCAATAAACATTATCTTTTGTCTATTTTTGAGTACAATTATTATTATAATTATTACTACTATCAATATTATGTTAATTTATTTATTTTGTTAAAAAACCTGCTTGGTGAGATAGAGCAAGAATGATTATAAATAAACAAAATGTTTTCGTAAAATGAAACGATTTGGCATCGGACACACAATCAAAAAGGCATTTAAAGAATACTGTTTACCGGTGCGAACTTTTTCCAAAAGTGTTGTTAAAAACAAGAAAAAAAAGCAACACCTAAAAAGAAACGTGTAAATATTTTTCGTATTTATAAATGCATAAGCATATTTTGCATACTTTATGTTCTTTGGTACAATGCATTGTTTTCCTCTCCGTCAATCCTTTGTTTTCAAAACATGCATATAATAAGATCCAAGAGAAAGACAAAGAGCACTCTTTTCTAATATTCCGTCGAATTTCGTATGGATTACACGTAACTTCTTCAAAAAATAAGTTGCAACGAAGAAAGCTTGAACAGAAGACAAATTTTGCTCTCATAAATTTTAATCATAATGTTAAAAGCTCTTCCAAGTAAAAAGAAAAATCAGAGACAAAGGATGGCAATATTACTTATTGTTGAACGGCGAAACTTCATTTTCTAAGAAAGTATATTTAAAAGCACCGCAGTATCAAGCGAATGAATATTAATATCCCATTCTCACTTCTTATGAAAAATGCTTGTAATATTTTATTCTCTTCGTCACTTATAAGAGCTAAGTATAAAAATAAAAGATTATAATTTTAGTAACCTTTTGATTTTTTAAGGCGTGTATACTTGCATCTTTGCTTTTCATTGAAACATAAGTTAAACTTAAAAAATCCAATACGATAAGATGTGGCTACAGTAGAACCTCGATTATCCGAAATTATTTGATCCGGAACCGATTGCTTTACCGATGCAGGTTTCTGTATATAGGGTAAGTGCTCCAGTAGTCGTCCATTTAAGAGATCTTTTGTGGATCTTATCTAACCTAGAACTTTCAGCTATCAATACAGCAAAAAAAAACAAGGTAAAACTTTAGAATGAACCTTTCTGATAGTGAATCACTTACTTGTTTCAGAAATTAAAAAAATATATATGGTTAAATCCAAGCTGTTGTCAACACTAGTAAATACTCCTGTAGTCGGCCACAGAAATCCAGTGCTCGGCCACGTTGAATCCAGTAGTCGGCCACTTCATTTTCATTGATCTTATCTGATGTAGGGGGTTGAATTAAAAAAACAAAACAAAGGGAAACTTACAACGAATCAGACCTGTCATTTTGTCAGTAGTTTGTGCATCCATAAACTCACATTTTTGCATTGAATAAGGCGATCCTTGTAACGCCAAACCACGTGTCTACAGTGCTTCTGCGTATTTGTACTTTTCAACGTTGTTTTATTTGCTTTTACTCAATTAAATTATATTCATAATGGGCACATAATTAAAATTAAGCTAAAGGAATTTTTTTCTTTAAAAGTGGTATAAGTTACTTTGAAAATACACATTTGTTAAAGCTTTTTCTGCTGAAAATACTTTATTTTTTAGTCTCTTCAGCCTATCCCGTTCACTATTTTTGCATTTTAAGAGTATAGTCTCAGAAAATTGTGTTTTGGAAAATTACCTGGAATCATACCAGCTTGATTTGAAGATATCGTGTTCAGATTCATCACAAGCCTATGTTTCAGATAAGTGTCTTAATCGAAAATATTGTTCTTAGGGAATCTTTGTTCCGTGCAGGTTTTCAGAATGGTTCAACAGTAATGGTACTGAAACTGGTATTGGTAGTTTGGAGAGAAAATAAGTTTGTAAATTCTTTTTTAACTGGAAAAACTTCGGACAAAGTTTTTGGTTTGAAAAATACAAGGATTCTTAGATCCTTTTGATTCGAACTAATGTTAACTCGGTTCTTAAAAGTAAAAAAATCATGACAATAAAAACATCCGAAAACCAGGCCCGTCATTTAGGGCTCCCCATTTAGGGCTTTGAGAAATCAATGTATTTACATATAAGTGGGCGTGGTTTTTTATGTTTTCCGATGAAATTGCATTGTGTTTGTAACCTTTGCCCCCACCCCTCCCGTAAAAACTTGAAATGACTGCCCTGCCAGAAACATTAACAACTCTCATTTACAGTGCCCGAATTGCTGATGAAGAGCATGAGAAGGAAAGACTTTTTTGACTAAATGACTATTTTTTTATGAGATGACCGATATTCGATTTTTTTTAATAAAAAAAAACGCGTGGCACTCGGGTACTGCCACGGTAAAGCTATTGCATAGCATTTTTTATCAACCTATGCAATTGTAATTATTTATTTATTTTATTTATGCAGTAATTCTTTTCTTTGATATTGATTCAAGTTAGACTTTTTGAGCGTGGTGACCGAAAACGCAGGCCATACATATTTATCTATCTATGTGTACATGATATTTTATCTGTTATGTTCTTAAAAGACATCGTTTTCAGTTTTGAAAAAGTGAAAGCAAAAGACAGAAACATTATTATTTGATTTGAGAAAAGCCTCGAAGAATCACGTGAGAAGCAAAAATAACATAAAATTTAAAATTCGCTATCGGCCAAAGGTTGAGAGGAAGTACTGAATAATGTTTTAAATGGAGGAAAGCCTTCGAAAATAAGGGATTTAAATTTCAATAACAGGTTTAAATTTCACAGAAATTAAGGTTTTTTTAATTAATTTCTCCCGAACTAATTGATCTTTCAAAAAATCCTTTCTTAGTGGATATTTTCGTAATCATGTAGACATCCCTGCCAAATTTTAAATCTGAGGCTTCAGCGGACATTGATTTATATATATATATGTATATATATATATATATATATATATATATATATATATATATATATATATATATATATATATATATATATATATGAGCTAATATTTAGAAAAGTGCCAATTTGAGTCCCAAGTGAATTTTCACCAGTATTTCAATAACTAGTTAAAAAAATAATTTTCCCCAGAAAGAAGATAAGTTTCTCTTTCATTTCATCTAATAACATCAGGAAAAAAAAAATTTTTTCATCAGAAAATATTGTGTTTATACATCAAAAATCAGATCGGTAACGTGTCCCAAGCAGCAAAGCTTAGCATGCAAACAGGTCATGCGCACTTTCTAATTTCCCAAAAAAACGCACTTGCACAAAAAACGATTCTATTTTTACCCCTTTGTTAATATTTTACTTCATTTTTGTTTTAATCGATTTCTGATTTTCTAGCTAATGCGAAATAAGCGTGTCCCAAGTTCCGCCGATGTTTGTGTTTATACATCAAAAATCAGATCGGTAACGTCTCCCAAGCAGCAAAGCTTATCATGCAAACAGGTCATGCGCACTTTTTAATTTCCCAAAAAAACGCACTTGCACAAAAAACGATTCTATTTTTACCCCTTTGTTAATATTTTACTTCATTTTTGTTTTAATCGATTTCTGATTTTCTAGCTAATGCGAAATAAGCGTGTCCCAAGTTCCGCCGTCAGAGTGGTAACAATAACTTCCGATCTATGTTTAGGCTCCCAAAATCATTTCCTGCACCTATACCACGTGATGCTGAGTACCTGGTGGAAAGTTTCATCGAATCGGAATTAAAAATTTGCATTTCTGCATCTAAAATTGTAGGTAAAATTTTTTAAAGTGATTTTATAAAATGTGTGTCATTTGAGTCATCAGATCGGTAACACGCTCTAAAATGCGCAGTTTTTATTATTTTAAAAATTATTTTATATATAAGTATAGTCCTTTGTTACAAGTAAAAAAACCACGTGTTTGATTTTGGTTTAGTGCGATCGACTCGGAAATAAAAAAAAACTTTGTCAGTTTGTCAGATCGGTAACATTGCAAAACAGCAAATATGTTACAGAACTAACTCACACGTTTCAGAATTATAAAAAGCAAAAATCATACTTTAGCCATATATATTGAATATTTTTGTTCTTAAAAAATGAAAAGCAATGAGTTTTAGTACAATTGCTTCATTTGTGGTTTGTATGACCTAACAATAGAAGTTAGTAAAATAAGAAAAATTGACACTGCAGAAATTAAGTTAATTAACTATTATTATTTTATTTATTTATTTATTTATTTTTTTTGGTGCTTCAATTTCTCATAACTTCGCTAAATAACTAGATAATAACTAGCATGCTAAATTTGAATTTCTGATCAAGAAATTAAATTTTCTGCAACTAATTAAAGAAAAGCAAGCAGCAGAGTTGTGTGTTGAAAAAGTTGAAGTTGTGTGTTGTTTTAAAACAAAACAAATGTTTTATTAGCTTGGATTTGGTACTCTCATAATTTATTTTATCTAAAAACCTTATCGCTCATTTTTATTTCCAAGAAATGCTTTTTTATAATGAAATTTGATTTTTTAGCCTAATATATATATTTTAATATAATTATCTTAATTCTATGTTAAAAATGCAAGGAAATGATATCATATTTAGAGATGTTAACGAAGACTGAAAGCATAAACTCAAATATGTAGCTCATATTAACATCAGATCTGTAACATTCATCAGATCTGTAACGGCTTAAAAGTGGGTAATCTAAGGAGGGGGTAAATAACTTCCTTGACCTCCCCCCTTTTATTTTCTTGCATTTAGACCCAATTTAGACTTAAAATCCAATATTAGTTTTTTTCTGCAAAAAAATGTTTTTTTCAGAAAACTCCAACTTCAAATTGGCACTTTTCTAAATATTGGCTCATATATATATATATATTAACATAAACAAAGTAGTTGAAGAATCATATAGAACAGGAAAATGAACTTCACCACACAGGTCAAAAGGCGCCTGTGGCAGCTTGGAGCCCCCTGATGAAGGCCCCAGGGTCTTTTGGAAAATTTCTCTTTACTTCTGTTTTTAACAAAATTTTTTCGCAAAAAATTTTTTTCACAAATTTTTATACTTCTAATTTATATATATATATATATATATATATATATATATATATATATATATATATATATATATATATATATATATATATATATATATATATATATATATATATATATATATATATATATATATATATATATATATATATATATATATATATATATATATATATTTATAAATAGAAGTATAAAATCTTGTGAAAAATCTGTTAAAAACTGAAGTAAAAGTGATTCTTCAACTACTTTGTTTATGTTAATATGTTTATGTTAATATATATATATATATATATATATATATATATATATATATATAATATAAATTTCAAAAAGACCATGGAAATGAATTTCATTGTGTAATCCAGAGAAGTCTTATATTCAAATTTATCATCATTACGATTATTGTGATCGCGTCGGAGTGGTTTTTTCGTTACAGAATTTCTTGATTCGGGCGCCGCACTCAAAGCCCGCGACAAAAACTATGCAATAGCTTAAAAAAGCTCTTGAAATTAAATTTTACAACTTGAAAATTGTAAATAATTCGTAAATGTTTACTTATCTTCCCAATATTGCAAAAAAAAAAAAAAATCAGTTTAATACTGGCAACTGAGATTCTAGTTTAAAACCGTACAATTAGCAGAAATATGCTTCAAAATTAGATGCTATAAACTGTCTTCTAAATGAAATTAATAGTAGCAAACTAAAACTTAGCTGTAAGGAGTGTCTGGAATAGCACGCATGACGTGAAAACATACCTATTGAATGATGAAAAGCAACTGAACTTGACGTTACCAATTCACTACAAATCTTCAGTCACTTTTTGAACACAGACATTATCCGCTTTTAGAGGACACTTAAAGCACACTTTTTGAAACAGTTTTCAAAACAGTTTTCTTGAGTACTTATTTGGTTTAGCATACTTTTTAGCACTTTTGGAAACTTATTTAAGAACTTTTTTTTAACACTGACACATAACCCTTATTTTAGATCAGTTTAAACCATGCTTTTTGCAGCACTAGTAGAACATTCCTTTGCTTATGTGGTGTCGTAGTTAAAGAATCCAGGATGCATAACTTTTGAGACTTGTTTATCAAAACATTGTAAATGGTTAAACATTGTTGAAGACATTATTAAAACTTGTTGGATATAAAATTGTCACTATCTGGCGGTGCATCTTTCTCGTAATCTGTACCCTCACTACCGCTCTGTGCCAACGTGCTCAAACTCGTACTGCTCGTATATTTATATGTGTGTGTTGCCACCACAATGTGTGTGTTGCCTCGTGCACTTCCACAATTAGTGGCCCCGATAAGAGAGCAGATCTGTTGGAGTACAGCTGTTCCGCTACAGCTTATATCAATTGTTTTTTGTCGTTGTTTTGCAGTTTACAGCAATACCGTGGGGAAGCTGTCAACCGCCACAGTGAAATGGCCGACACCGAGGAAAGTCGAACCGAAAGTGCTTCATTGTAACATAATTGCTAACATTATCATGTTGAAAGATTTTATTTAGTGGTAAAAAAAGGCCGTTGCAAGTTTATTTGTTTGAAAAAAGCTACTTTTTAACCAGTGTTCCTAAATGCGCCCCCGATCTATTCTAAAATGTGCCCCTAATCTGTTCTCAAATGTGTCTCTTAGCTCAAACCTAGCAAATATTCTGAGCAAAACATTCGGAACAGATTCGGACCACATATCAATGCACTTATTCAGCTAACGAAGAAAATTCTGAACACATTTTATTGTCCATTCAGGAAACTGGTGAAAGATTATTGAACTTAGTATTCTAAATGTAACTGCAATGTATACTTAAAATTTATAGTTTATCTCAAATCTGTCACTTTAATCTGTAAAAAAAAATAACCAAATTTGATTAAAAATTGTATTTTTATGGGAGCTATTTGTGTTTTTAAAATAAGAAGCATTCTTGTTGTTGTGTCTCCGATACTTAATAAAATTTTCTCCCATGTGAGCTAAGGCAGGAATTCAAGTGAAACAGGCGATCGCAAATTACAATCGCTACTGGAAATGAATTACATTAGAACGTTTCTCGATAAAAACATCGTGACGTCAGCGTGACGTTTACGTGACGTTTGCCTATGAAAAAAGAGCTAGATAAAACGTCACAGCCTACTTGGCGAATAAGAGGAGATCACTGACTGCTTGTAAGCTCTTATTGGCTCCACTCGTAGTGACGTCAGTGCCAAGTTAAGTTGATGATAATGTAATTCACTTCCAGTAGCGATTGCAATTTGAAGCGATTGCAATGGTGTTTCACTTGAATCCCTGCCTAAGATGATGAAAAAATAGTTCCTTCTACTGAAAGTAATAGTAATATAAAGAACATTGTAAGTGTCGAAATATCGTCACTTCCTTTGTAGCTATTTTGAAAGTTTAGCTACTCCAGGTCTGTTATCAAGAGTTCGGAGACCTCTCACTTTCATTTATCAGTGATACCTTTGATTTATAACTTGCTTCAGTCGATTAGCCTGGAAGGATATTTCTTGATCAAATAAAAGAAGCTCTAATCTTGAGAAGCATCTGATTACAGTAAGCTCCTTCTCAATTTGTATTGCAGAAGCATTAAAGTCTTCTTTCTGCGTTAACCAATAATACTGGACTGCAGGAAATAAAGGTTGTCCATAAGCGCTGCCTATTTTCTGATCACGGCATTTCGTTATATTTATTTTTGAAAGGAAAATACTTTTCACTTAAATGTAAAAAACATACTCTAGGATACGAGACTGGGACATACAAAACTTCAAGTCAGAATTTGAATTCAGAAATCAAAAATATTAAAACTATATTTGGCCTCAATACACTGATGGAATTATAAGAAAACTTTTTATAAAATTCATTGCGCAGAAAGCAGAATTGTGTGAAAGTAGCGTGGGGAACTCAAATGTCACAATATATTGCACAAAATGCTCATTCCTTGAAAAGTAATCCTTTTGCACCGAGCACGACAAATCCATATTTAATTTTAGAAATCTGTAATAAGCAAAATTCTTTTTCCTGAGAAATCAGACTTGCATATGCGGTTTCTTAGGAAAAAAAATCTTTGTTGATTACATTTTAAATATTACTTTTGATGCAAAATGCACATAACTGCCACGAGTGGGGCAAAATGTCTGATTTTCTGTTAAAAGGTCCACTGTGTGCTTCTTTTTGAAAATAAATTTTAAAAAATTAGTAGGAAAGCGAAATATATATTTAATGAATCCGCAACAACAGATTCGAAGAATATATTGCTTGCATCGGGCACTTTAAAACTAATATGTCCCACACGTGACTGGGCAAATTTCTTTAAAAAATATGAATTAAAAAACAAATTACTAAAAATTTTATTGAAAGTAAATATTTTTAACACTGACAGCTTCTTTTGAATCATGTTTTATTTAGACTTCTTTTCCCCAGACGGTATTTTCAAGGCAATAAGTTTGCGCAGTTTCAAACATTCTTTACTGATAATTATTCTTTTAGTAAGAAAAAGGCATAAGAAAATGTTTAAACAAAATGAAACTAAAGGTCAGCAGAATTTTGTAAGGCTCGACCGATGCATCGGCCAGGCCGATGCATCGGCGCCGATGGTTGAAATTTTTTCCATCGGCCATCGGCATCGGCCGCCGATGCCAAAATGGAAAAAACATCGGCCCATCGGCCTCAAAAATCTCGAAATGCCGATGCAAGGCCGATGTTTTTTTTTTTTTTCAAAGTTAACTTTTTTTAAAGTGAACTTAAAGTTTTTTTGTTTAAGTTTCTTTAAAAGTTTTTTTTTAAATCAAACTGGAAACAAGCAGCAAAAAAAAGTTGCAAGCTGACTTTTTTTTTTCATGGTTATTTATTTTTCAATAAAATTAGTTATTCTAAGTGTCGCAGCTTTTAACGAACATGCAAACATTTCTGTTCATACATTTTTAGTATGACCTAGTATCTACTTATATTAAAAACTGAGTATCTTTCTAACTATCTTTCTTTCTAACTATCTTTCTATGTCACGCTTCTTTCTCCTGAACGCCAATGACCTGAAAGTCGAACCAGGTACCGATAGATAGGTAATTTTTCAGGCTTCATTAGTTTCAATTGATATAATTATACGATTTTAATTAGCGAAGATATCAATTAATAAGTAGTCAAGTTTAAAGCGATTAAGCCTAATAAATGATTAAATATGAAATCCATTCTTGCAAACCGTCGTTGCTATGAAACAATAATAACAATGATAATGAGAATTTTGAATGAAGGCTTAACTAAATCAAACACGAAACTCATAAGCGGGCCACTTACGTAGAATTTTTATCGCTAGCTACTGGTAATATTTTGAAACATTTATTTGTTGAAGAACCATCTACTTATATTAAAAACTGAGTATATCTATGTCTGCTTTTTTCCTTTGAGCGAGCTGAACTTAATGAAACATTCCTCACCATCTTGAAGGCGTGAAGCATCTCAATAATTCGAATGATTTTTTTATATAGGAAAAAAGTAAAGGCGTGAAGCGCCTGTAAGCGAGCCGCCTTGGCGGGGAGTAGTTTCTTTAAATTTTTTTCTCACTACTTTCAGGGCACGAAGTGCCCGTGCAACGCCGGGCCACGTGCGTGGTATGTCTTGAAATAGAATGAACATTAAATTATATCAAATAATATAACTTCAGAATGAGGTAAAAGTTAGAGAGGGGAGACGTTATGCATCAACATGCAGCAGGAAGCTAATCTAGCTGCCCTGGCAGCTAGTTGTTATTTATCTGTTGCCTTTTTAGTCTACTTTCCCGTTAAGAAGAAGAAAAAAAAAACGAAAAAAGCATTAAAAGTGGTTTGATGTAACATTAGGGTGATTCAGAAATGTATGGAAAAAAATAAACTTTGTATTTTTGTGCGTCTTACCCTCTTATTTTGTGCCACTATATACACTGATTATTTGTGCAAAATTTTGGCAAAATATATTAATATTTAGAGGTCGCTCAAACGCCTTGAAATTTCGTGATATTGACAAAAACGTGATCGTAAATGATATCTATAGAAAAAAGTAGCCTTTGTATTTTTGTGCGTCTTACCCTCTTATTTTGTGCCACTATATACACTGATTATTTGTGCAAAATTTTGGCAAAATATATTAATATTTAGAGGTCGCTCAAACGCCTTGAAATTTCGTGATATTGACAAAAACGTGATCATAAATGATATCTATAGAAAAAAGTAGCCTTTGTATTTTTATTCGTCTTACCGTCTTATTTAGGCCCTTTATATACACTGAATTATTCGCCCAAAATGTTAGTAAACTATATTTACATTTAGGAGTACTTCAAATTTTGTGATAGTGGCACAAATGCGAACGTAAATAATAATAACAATAAAGTTACTTTATTGCTTTTTTATATCTCCGAAGAAAAAACGCGTGCAATCACAAAATGAACTATATATCTGAAAAACCAATGAAATGCAGAAAAGTATGAAAACTAATCAAATACGGAAAAAATATAAAAAACAAATTTAAATATATTAAATATATAGTAATTCGCTCATTAATTCTTGCAATACTTTTTCAGGTTACTTTTTTGCAACTTTGAAACCTTTTCTGTGTTCCTGTACCACTTGAAGAAGACACTGTCTTTGTTTTTCGTCGTTAGTGGTAGTCTTAACAAATGCTTCAATAAGGGCCATGCCACGCTCCGTATTGTCGTTTACAATCCTCAGTTTCTTTGGTAGTACAAAGCCTTGTTGGTAGCTATCTTAAAGATTTGAATGCTCAGGTTCAAACAGCTGATATATTTTGAGTTTCTTCTTTACATGAATAAGGACGCTAAAAATATTCCAAATCATTTCTTAGTGCTTGCACAAAAAGGGTTGCTGGGAACCCAGCTCTTAGATATTATTTCCCATTAACGATAAGAATGTGAAAGAAATCACATTCATATGTTACGAATACCTTTTGTTTGTCCAGCTGCAAGTTTGAACTGGTTGGGAAATATCCATAACTTGAAGCCATAAAGAATCTTCAACACAGATATAACACGAGGAACCACTCCTGGGACACGAAAACATACACCAAGAGAAGGTGCTCTGCTCAAGAAAATCGCACTAAGCTCTAGTACCTTCCTTGGACACTTCTTTTACATGGGTCATCAGAAGTTAACTTTGCGCAACTTCCATTACTAGTTGCACGTTGCTCTGAATGTGCTACCAACTCCTCAACCTCATCGTTCCTCACTCCAGGTTTAAAATTAGAATGTTTTATTCTGGACTACGATTGCTAAAACCGCTTAAAAAGCAGTATTGTAGATCCAATGGCAGCGGATGGTTCCACGCAATTGCGTGAACATCGCATCTGACATTGCACGCAATCAAATACCCCAATTGTACCTATTTCTTGGTTTATCGGTTAAAATACCGAGAGACCAAGAGTAGAATAGATTTCGATTGTAATACCACAGAAAACACAATGTCTAAAATAAAGCTGAAGAAAGACATTAATTTATTGGAAAGGGTACAAAGAAGGGCTACAAGGTTAGTAAATGGGTTTTCTAATTTAGACTATGATTCCAGACTTAGAATGCTTAATATGTATAGTCTTGAGCGAAGGAGAGCCAGAGGGGACATGATTCAGTTGTTTAAATTTATTAAAATGAATGATGTTTCGGGGTTAGATTTTCGCACGGAAAGCAGGACAAGGGGTCATTGTTTTAAGCTGTTTAAATCTCAGGCTAATCTTGAAATTCGGAAAAATTACTATTTTAGCAGGGTAGTGGGAACTTGGAACAGCTTACCGGAAGAGGCGGTAAAGAGCAATGGAGTAGATGGCTTTAAGAGGGCCATTGATCTTCATTGGGGTCTTTAATTTGACTAGGACCAGCCAAGTTGGGCCCAGAGCCTGCTGCTGGTCGCCACATTTGTATTTGTATATATAATGGCAGAAAGCACAATATAAAAGTTGCTTCACTAGTTTTTTTTTCCCAAGTTCAAACATGCTCCAACTTTAGTACCGGCAATGCATGTCGTATTGAAACACATACCACGTACGAGCTCAGTAAGTTCCCATTTAATCTAACTGGTTATCGTACAGCAGCATTTTCCGTAGCAATTCCAATGCCTGACTAACTTACTAGAACTCAGAAGTAAATCATCAATGCTTGTAGTCCTGATAACTAATACTGGTATGAAACCCGCCGATCATCCTTCATTTTCCCAATAATTTTGCATAAGTGTTTTGTTCCAGTGAACTATCAAAGGAAGTCCTAGATTTAAACGACTTTTGTAAGTTAACGGCCAATTCAGAGCGAATAGTTTGCATTTACCGTTTTATGGACGTTGTCAAATCCTCCCCATTTTGACCCATACTTTGTACTGTAGCAGCTACTATCAAAGTGGCTTTCTGTCACTTATACTGACCCTGTCTAGAGTGGATGCTAGGTGTTTTAGCCAAATAAACTCATATACCTCAAACAACCGAAAAGAAAACAGAAACCACAGCCCGAGCCTGCAGCTGCATTTTCTACCCAAACTCAGGTAAGAGATAATGCAGCTTTGGAGCGGGGGGGGGGGGTAATCGTTACAACTCACTTTAAGCTATTATTTTATTGGCTAATTACTTAGTAGAGTAAACTAACGTTTTAAGTTATTCAATTTTATATGAAGAGTAATATTATTTCGGGTAATGAAGCTATATACTCCAACTCTCGAAATTGCTAATTTTCAATAGAATTCGATCGCGTTGAGCGACCTCTAAATATTATTTAATTGAGCTAAAATTTTACATACATCACATTCATGAATAGTGTAAAAAAACTGCGGGGTAAGACCAGAGAAATTCAAAAAAAAATTTTTTTGAATCACCCTAATGTAACATAAAATTATCTCCAGGTCTAAAAAAAATCAAACAGAAACAAAAACATTTAAAAAAAAAAACGAAAAATTTGGAAAGTAGGGTTTTGAGATAGGGAATTCGTGTGTCGGCTTGATTATCCTCCCCCGCCTACTAACTTTTGAATGAACATTCCGATTTGAACAAACTATTTTTTGTTGTTGGAAAGATCTCGGCGAGTACAGCTTATTCCCATATTTGATTTTTCATTTGAACAATTTTTGGTGCAACTTTGAACCGTTCAAACAACCTGTCCCGCGATACTAACTTTTTAGTGAGCAGTCCAATTTGAACGAACTTTTTTTTGTTCGAAAGATCTTATCAAGGATACTTTATTCCCGTATTTAAATTTCCGATTTAAACAATTTTTCGTTAAACATTGAACCGTTCAAACAAGCTGTCACCCCTAATAACTTTTGAGTGAACAGTTCAATTTGAACAAACTTTTTTTTTCGTTCGAAAGATCTTGGCAAGGACCTTATTTAAAGCTTCAGTTTGAACAATTTTTTGTTCAACATTGAACCGTTCAAACAACCTTTCCCCACCTAATAACTTTTAAGTGAACCGTCCGAATTGAATTAACTTTTTTTTGTTCGAAAGATCTCGGCGAGAACACCTGATTCCCATATTTCGCTTTTTGATTTGAATCATTTTTCTTTTAATATTGAACCGTCCAGAAAGACTTAACATTGCACCTACTGAGAAATTTAAGTTTAATGTAGATCCTGAACTTAAAGGCGGATTTCCTTCAAACTAACTTTGTTAGAAAATGGTTTTGATAAATAATGTAAAGTACTTTTCTGAATAAGCTGCAATGAGGACTCTGCTTCCCACTCCTTGACTCCGACTCCGCAAACATGGCAGAAATGCAGGCTCAGAAGAAAATGACCCACTCCTACCATTATAATTTTAGAGCTTTCTACTTCGACTGACGAAACTAATTTTTTAAAACCGACTCCAACACCGAATCTTCGACTCCAACTCCGCCCCTATGGAAGAAATACAGGCTCGGAAAAAAAGAGCGAGTCCTACTATTAGATTTTTTGTGCTTTGACTCTGACTCTACCTGTCGACTGCGATTGATGACTCCGACTTTTCAACCCCAACTCTGAATCCTCGATTCTGACTCTGACTCAGTAAACATTGCAGAAATGCAGGCTGGTAAAAAATGACCGACTCCTACTCTTAAAAGAAATAACCGTGCAGACGATTTTTCTCTTTGTTTATTTATTTGTTTTATTTATTATTATTATTTTTTTTTTTTTGGCAGACGATTTTTTGTCTAACAAAAATATCTCATTTAAGAGAACATTTTATTATTTATTTAATCAATTATTTGTTTTTAATTATTGGCAACGGATTAAAAATGAAATTCGAGACATTTTTTTAGGAACGAAGTTTTTTTTTTTTTTTTGATGAAATGCGTTTTGATTTTTTGGTTTGCTTCCTATTTTTAGTTCTTTTTTTCAAAACAATTAATTTTTCTACGGAAAACTACAAAAGCTGCATTGTTTAAAAGATGCAACAACTTTATTTATTTATTTATTTCTTTTTTGTTTACTTTTTAAGTGCCTATTTCATGAGATGAAATCTGCATATTTGGTTTTTAGAAATCAGCTTTATTTGCTAAAAAGGTACGTTTGACATAATTCGTCGTCTCAGATAATTGAAAGAATATTGATCAGATACTAGAATACCGATGTCGATGTACGGAAAAGTAGGCTCGTTTAGTTCTTGACAGAACTTCTTGTTTTGTTTAACTTTATGGTTTAAAAATATCTTAAAGAACTTTTCCACTTACACAGTGTAATTTGTTGACTGGTTCACTTTTTTTGTAATGATTAAACAACATAATGGGAAGTTCTTTTACCAAGTTTGGTATACTTAAATCCACATATTATTGCTGAGGTCTTTTTTTTATGTTTATGTTAAGCAATAAAGCAGTTGCCTATTACTAAACACAGTGTCCGTTTCAAATTTTTATCTCAAACGTTTTCGTACAGTGGTTTTGTAGGTGGAACTTAATTCACGAATAAAAAAGTATATTGCGAATCGATACGGAATTGCTTTATAGAGATTCATGCTACAAATATCGACAATTTTATTAGGAATTTTGTCAAATACCGCCCAGCCGATACCGAAGCATCTTATTTTTTTCTCCATCTTTGTTGTATCTTTCTTTGTTAGTTATAAAACACTGATTCCCATTATGAAATGAATAAATGACCCATCAAATCTCTTATAAAACATTTATTTTTCTAATCATTTAATTTTTTTCAACCATCGGCCATCGGCATCGGCCATCGGCCGATGGAAGAGTAAAAAAATCGGCCATCGGCCATCGGCCAACTTTGAACAATCGGCCAACAATCGGCATCGGCCCATCGGCCAAAAAATGCCATCGGTCGAGCCTTAGAATTTTCATGTGTCTTCTTAAGATAAAACTAAAAATAAGAAGTTTTAGTTGTACTTCGTATTTGAAATAACACATATCGACTAATATTAAAAATTTAAAAAATGCAAAAAGGGCTTAACCCTTAACTTCGCAATTTTTTAAATTTTGATGAAAAAATTGTATCAGCTAGTTCTCAAGTAATAATAAAGAGGAGAAATATTTTTTTTTTAAATAAGCAGTTTTAAAATGACTTTCAATCATTTTTTTGTTTGCGACAATGTAAAAGTAAAATCAAATTTCTTAAAAACTTTTTCCCATAGAAAATTAAATTTACTTTTAAATGAACGTAAAATGTTTAAATTTCTTACCTGGTAATTTATTTCGTCAATAAACAAGAGGAAGTATAAACTAGAATGGATTTTTTTTGTAGCAAAGACACAGTTCTTGAGGCATCAAATGTTTTTATAATTATTGGGATTTCTGGGGAAAATGTGCTATCAACTAGTGACGAAATTAGCATGTATTTCGCTGCAGTAATCTTTTTTTTCCTCAGATAAGTGATTTGTAGGTAATTTAAAAAAAAATTGAGTCTTTTAAATTAAAATAAATCATATGTTGCAGAAATGCAACAGTGGGAAGTTAAGGGTTAAAATCATGCTCGTGTCTCACGCGGTAAAGCCTTGCTTTAACTTTTGTTTTTGCAGAGGGAATGCAAAAAGAACAGTGGTCATTAGGGTGTAATGCATTTTTACAGCTCTTGCAGAAAACCTCCTTTTCAACCATCTTCATTAACGTTGGAGGAACATAAAAGCTTTTGCCCTGCTTTACATTATGAAGATAAATTTGAGTGTTTACGTGGTTTCTTGTTAAAGCTTGAAAAATGAGGATATTTCTCTTTATTTTGCCAAACAGAAGACACGTTGCACCCAAACCATGACAGTTTCTGAATGGCGAACAACATACTTAAATGTATACTGTTATTGTCCTTTTGTGCATACTAAACTCGTTAATAAAAATGGATACTCTTATAATCTTAAATTCAAAATGTTGCACCTTCACTCTGATGGCACAAATAGTTGTATGAAAAAAATAAATAAATACCTTTTGCTTGAAAAATAAAAGAAAATAAAGTAGCGGGAAAAGCCCAAATGATCAGGGAAACTACAGCCACGTGTTTTGGCGTTTCAAGGAGCGCCTTTTCAATGCAAAGAATATGTATTACAATTATTTTATTTAGTCCAGTTACTTCAATTACGTTGATAACCGTTCCATGCATAGCTCAAGTCAAAATTTTTAAGCAAAAAAAAAAAAAAAAGATATGAAGAAAGAAGAGAAAGAAATGTACAGAGAAATCTGTACCTCAGAACCAGACTAACGTAAGTCCATTTTCGTCATTTTTCGGTAGAGGGGAAAAACGATTGTCGAATACATCGTTTTTCCCCTCTACTGAAAAATGACGAAAATGGACTTACGTTAGTCTGGTTCTGAGGTACAGAAATATAAATTACTATAAGTGAATACAAACGAGTTTTAAAAAATTCTACATATTATAAATGAAAGATATTCATTATCAAGTATTTGTATCATAGAAACCATAAATGTATGGATAGCTAAATATAACATAAACGTTTGTGATTCGATCTACGCATCTACTTATCTTCGGAACGGTAATTCCTATCCAGTTAAAATTTATTTATTACGTTAAAAACATATTAAATAATTTCGAATTTGGAAAATGCCGGTGTTTTCCAGTGTTCAAAAATATTTTTTCTTGAAAGAGCACGGTCGAAAACATGGGTTGAATTATTTTTTCTTAATTTTTACCTTTTTTCATTCTTAAGGCTACAGTGGACAAATAAAATTGATTTTTTCAATTATATATTATTCCGATTTATATGTCTAAAACTTTGTGTGCTTGTATTATTGTTTATTTACTACATCTAAAAGCATAAAAAACACAAATTAGTGCAAAAACAGTGAATACTTTTTTTCAAATTTCAAATTTAACTATTTTTTAACGAAATTTCAAAACGTTCCAGGCGTCGCAATTTTTTTTCAAACTTTGTATTTAAGCTTAATTTCCAATCATTAGGCATGAGTGCATAAAACAATGCATTACATGCAATGTTTTATGTGCTAGTTTATAAAAGATGGCTGAAAATGAAAATTTATATGACTTTTTTAACTGAATTTTTTTGTTTTCAGTCATCTTTTATAAACTATCTCATAAAACACTGCATATAATGCATTGTTTTGTGTCATCATGCCTTATGATTGGAAATTAAGTGGAAATTCAAAGTTTGAAAAAAAATTATGAAGCCTGGAACATTTTGAAATTTTGTTAAAAAAATATTCAAATTTGAAATTAAAAAAAAAGTATTTATTGATTTTGCACTAATTTGGGTTTTTTGTGCTTTTAGATGTAGTAAATATACAATAATACAAGCACACATAAATTTTAGACATATAAATCAATAATTGAAAAAAATCAATTTTATTTGTCCTCTGTAGCCTTAAAAAAATGTTTTTAAAAGACGCTCAGTTGCCGTTTTAAATTTTGCGGCTGACGTCATAAGGGAATAAAACGCTCTAACCTTACACTTTATAGACGAATCCGACATTTTGGTCGGATTTTTTGTTGTTGATCAACTGGATCTACCAGAAATCTAAAATGGTTGATGCATGGCTCCAGGCTTTACGCCGAAGTTTCTTCCCTTGTGACGTGACCTCGCTCTGTTTTATCAGTCTGGCATTTAAAAAAGTTAATTTAAAGTAAACTGTTGGAAAAATTAAAATATTTTCTGGCCCCATGTTATTATTATTATTATTTTATTATTATTATTATTATTATTATTATTATTATTACGGATTCTATCAATGGCAACGACTAAAAGTAGTACTTTTGACTGAAAGAAACAGCCCCATTGAACTTACCCCATCAGTTTATTCCAGCCTTCACAAAGTCCCCTGTCCCATCCCCCCAAAAGCAATTTCCTGCAGATTCATATACTTCATGATCCTCTCATGTCTCACTACCTTATCTTAAATTGCGGTTTGAGGATTTGTTCGGCTCACAAATGGTCACCAAATAGCATTTTCTTTTAGATCTTCGCTTATCTTTTTTTGTTTTAATCCACAACAGTTTTTTCCCCCAAATCGCGATAAAAGTAGCTTCATTCTTACTTTTAATGCCCAGGAATCCAATCCCAGTTCCCTTTTTTCTAAGATTAAATATCATTTCTCATTTGACCCATTCCAGTTGCTTTCTAAAATCCTTTTCGCAGATTTAATGTAAACTAGTATCACTTGTGTGTGTAGTCGTAATTCGGCCAAGAGTTTTATTCTATCTCCTTATCTCTCTGAGTTTCAATATCACCCGGTAGCGATCTTCTTGGAGACGTTGCAAAGACATAAATCTATTTACTTTTGGAAAAATATCTAGGTTTTCTATTTTAGAAATGTCTTTTAATGGTGTAAAATTTTCAAGCATGTGGAGATTTTTCTCCTCGAAAATTGTTTTTTTGCCAAATTATATTAGAAAAAATTGCTACATGCAAAAGTACTTCGCTACGGTTAATTTCACTCTTTTCCATCCACAAACATCCACAAAGCGTTTCGTAGTTCAAACTGGAATTTTAGATAAATCATCTTGCCAATTATCGTTGCCTCTTGAACGTGTTTTCTGTTAAGGTTGTGACTTTTCAATTTTTATTAATTACTTAACTTTTTTCTATAAAAACGAACCAAAAAAAATTAATTTGTGATGAAATTAAACGTTTTAATAATACTTTCATCCAAATAATATTTAAAAAAAGCATTTTTGAGCTTTCTTGCTTGAAGCACTGCAAAATTTACGTACTTTTATATAACCATTCATGAAACATTAAGTCTAACCAAAACAGGATATACAAATTTACTTAATTGCGAGATAGTATAATTTTGACAAAGAAGTAGACTTTCATATTTAGATTTTTTTCTAAGCACACAGAAAATTTTAGTATATTTCTATTAAATGAAAATTTGTGTACATAGACTCTAATAAAGTGCAGAACTTTTTGCTGAAAAACGAAATACGCGTTCAGCGATGCATATTTTTTCACAAAGCAATCAGCTACAACTGTGATGTTTTCAATCATAAAACATGAAAAACGTAACAACCATAATAAAGAGAGACAAAGTAAAATAATTTTCTTGAATGTATTTGGTAATGTATTTGTTGCTATTCCTTTATCTTCTTTTTTTTTCCTTGTTCAAAAAGGCGGAACAAATCGAACCAAAATATTCACATTATTCATGAATGCGGTGGAAGAGGAAATAATTTTTATTTAAATTTGTTTCCGTTACTCTGTACGTTTTCCAGATCATATAGATTTGAGTTGATGAATTTGTTCTTTTCTTTTGTTTCGGAATTTTCGAAGGAAATGCACAACAAACAAGAAATGTATGCAAATTATCTTTTCAAAACACATAATTTTGGGGGAAATTCCTAATTTGGCATCATGAAGATTTAAATTTATTTTATGATTCATCTTTTACGCAATAAATATTCCATGCGGGTGATTTTCTTTTCTAACGGATTATTTTCTTTCGTTTCTATTTGTAGCTTTTTTTCTAACTGTTAAGGCGAATGGATGTGATGGATAACAATGTTGTATTTGGAGAATTTTTTCTTGTTTAGGAAAATTGGACTCGGAATGATAGTGGCGTAAGATACGAACTTTACATTTTGAGCTGAGCCTTAATTTGAGTTCCTTTTTAGTTGCGTTTTTAGTGCAGGAGAAGCTGCTGTATCCACGCGAAAAATTCCCCTTTCAACTTTTACTAATCACTGTGAAGGGAAAACCAGATTGGGAAATATTTTGTCAGAACTTACAACTTGTCATCTAGTTTGGTAATTTTTGTCAGTGAGAAAATTTCAAAACTTTCAATATTATTTTCTTTTAAGTTTTTATTTTTTTTTATCGTGGGTATAACACTCCACTTACCCAATTGAAAATATCATTAAATTAAATAAAACACAAATAAATTTATGAAAATAAACGTTGTGCTTTGTTTCCCAACATTTGTCAAGGTGTCTTAATTTGTAACTGCAGTACTCTTGTAAAAATTAACTAAATACACAACTGGTTAGGGTCTCTGCAAAGAAAATGCATCAAATTAATATTAGAATTTAAAGTTTTAACAAAATTAACCAATTACCAAAACTCAGACTAGTCCCCAGAAACAGACTAGACTAACCCAACAAATAATTTTACTGGGACTCATGGACGGAATCTTAACAGAAAATAGAAATGTGGCACTTTTAGGTAAAGGACGCTGTAAACTTTGGAAGTTCGAAGAGCTCACTAATAAAATTAATGGTTAGTGATACCTAATATTTGATTCACTTGGTTTTCAAATTAAACAAACAAATTACTAAATGCATAAAAAAAAGTTAAAAAGAAATCAAAATTTGCAGCCGTTATACCCAAGAACGTTGAAAAATGCGTCATCCGTGGGTACACAAAGTTATGTGCCGTTGGCTAAAGTTGTCATATCAAAAGGACTCTATCTTCATGATATTAAAAATCAGAAAGATTAGTTTGAAGGAAACATGATATCTACAACAATATTTAGTAATACAAACTACAAGCAAAGGAAAGAAATGCAAGTTTTTGGGGTTTTTTTTTGGATTAAACCCCTGTAAAATCAAAAAATTGTGATAAAATCTGACCTGTTTGATGGAACTGAAACTTCATGAGACACTGGAAAAAGGGGAAGACACAACCGTTGTACCCTCCCCCTAATACACAAACACTTGAGCTGTTTATGCGATACCCAGAACTTCCCACCAACGTTCATAGGTACACACTGTAAAAAATGAATGTTGCTTTTATAGTATAAAACAGCTAACTTTATGGTAATAAACTGTAAAAATTGCTAATTTTACAATAATAAACTGCAAAACTGACAAACTGTAAAATTGCTAATTTTACAATAATAAACTGTAAAACTGACAAACTGTAAAATTGCTAATTTCACAGCAATAAACTAAAAATGCTGATTTGAGTTTATTACCGTGCATTTTACAGTTTAAAACTAGAACCTCAGCTGCCAGTATTATACTGTTGTTTTTACAGTGTAAAACAGATAAATTTTACGGCAATAAACTTCAAAATTCCTAACTTTACAGTAATAAACTAAAATTGCTAGTTTCACAATGTATAATACAGTACAACAGTATTATACAGTGAAAACAAAATTTCATTTTTTGCAGTGCAGCCATCCGTGAGTACAGTAGATTGTCTTACAAATAGAGCAAAGAAATGCTGAAATACATTTTCTACTCGGAGAGCACAAAAATTATTCAATAATCAAAACTGCTGTTCAAGATAAATCACTAAACATTTTTTGGGGAATGCTGGCTTTTACCAAAAATTCAATTTCTATTTCATCATTTGAAAATTGAATGAAAAAAAGTCACTGCACTGCAAAAAATAAACTGTTGTTTTTACAGTATAATACTGACAGCCGAGGTTTTAATTTAAAACTGTAAAATGCACAGTAATAAACTGTAAAAGTAGCAATTTTAGTTTCTTACTATAAAGCTAGCAATTTTACAGTTTATTGCCGTAAAAAGTAGCTGTATTATACTGTAAGGACAACAGTATAATACTAGCAGCAGAGGTTCCAGTTTAAAACTGTAAAATGCACTGTAATAAACTGTAAAAATAGAAATTTCACAGTTTATTACTGTAAAGTTGGCAATTTTTAGTTTATTTTAATAAAATTAGCTGTTTTATACTGTAAAAACAACATACATATTTTACAGTGTGAGTTCTAGGTAATACTGCTTTCCTCAAGAACTTATTCTGGTATTACTTCCAGCATTTATGCAGGAAAATAGCCTGAAAACTACCATTTGATCTGAATTCGCCGATGTATCTCGCCAAGAACCTCGTTCTGTAAAGCAAAATGGGACCAGAGCTCAGCATCTTCTCCCTCCGAACCAAATACGTCATCATCGGGCCACGAGTCGGATAGTGACATTTTTGTTTCATATTCCATTCGTGGCTGGAATTAATCACCATATAGGGAAAACCGACCAGTGAATGAACACTTGAGCGAAATTTCGTTTTCAAAAATTAATAGCATCGCTAAAAATTTTAGCATTTGTCACATGTCAGTAAGGGCCCTGCTCCACATCAGCGTAAAACGCGACCGAAACCGAAGGCAGAAACCGAAAAACGGGGTACTTTCCATAGGAACGGCTTTTAATCCATTTTACGTTTCTGCTTTACTTTTCTGCTTTACGTCAATGTGGAGCAGGGCCCTAACACTTGAGGTAATATATGAAATAATTTTTTTTATATACACTGAAGTGACAAAAGTCATGGGATAGCAATATGCAAATTTTCAGATGGCAGTAGCATCGCATAGAACAGGTATAAATGCGCAGTGCTTTTACAGAGCTTTCATTTCTATTTGTTTGACATACGCACAAGTGATTTCATTTAATTTTCTAAACCTAAGTTGTATTGTCCAACTAAACGCCGAAAACGCAGTTGAAGAAAATAAAAGAACCAACAGTAATAAGGGCCCTGCTCCTCATTGACGTAAAGCAGAAAAAAAAATCAGAAACGTAAAATGGATTAACCCTCGTGGGTTCCTTGGGGTCATATGTGACCCCAATGCAATTTCTGTTTAATATATTTTGTTAATCAACCATTTGTTTTTAATGGCATTTTGTGGCTTTTATTCTTCTAGTTTTCTATTCAAAATAATGCTATTATTGTGTTTTATTTTTCCCGAATTGCATTTTTTGCACACAAGACCCTTGGGGTCACTTCCCCAGAAGGCCAAAAAAAGAGGACGTTGCAACTTTTGTCCAAGAGAACTGGACAGAAAATGCATTGAAAAATGTCATAAGTGTTTGAAATTTACTTGCAAAAATCATGTTTTTTCAGGTCTGTAATAGATGTAAATAAATCTACAGTTATTGTAAGTTTTGCTCTAAAATTATAATTTTAATTCATAAACTAAATTTTACTTTAATTGTATCTTTTTATTTTTTGTTTTTTTAGCTTTAAAAAATGTGTGAACTTAAATAATGCATGTAACATTCAATAATTATAATGAATTAATTAAAGGAAGCATTGGGGTCGTTTATGACCCCAAGGGTCTCGAGTGTAACTGAAATGGGAGGGACCCACGAGGGTTAAATGGTGTTCCTATGGAAAGTGCCCGGATTTTCAGTTTCTGCCTTCGGTTTCGGTCGCGTTTTCCGCTGATGTGGAGCAGGGCCCTAAGAGCGAAAAAAGTTAGTTTACGTAAAATGTTTTTTAAATAACAATAATAATAAAATACTCAATAAGATGTGAAAAAAATACAGTTGGCAAAAAATAAACAAAACAAAAAAGGAAGAAACTCAAATAAATGCGAAAAGATGTATCGTCATCAAAAATAAACAAAACAAAAAATAATGTAACATTTATATAGACAAAGCACGTAAAGCAATAGATAGCGTGACTCGCTATCTGCCATTTTTGCTCGTCCGCACACTGTGACGGGAAGCCAAGTGACAGTTCTTGAACACTCCTAATTATTCTCCGGATCTGGCATCAGCCAGAACTTTTTTACTTTAATTCCGAAACATTTCCAGATAGAACCTTCTTAAGGGTTCTTCATTCCCAACCTTTCAAGAATACATTAAAGACCGTCTAAAATTTCACTTTTTTAAATTTAATGTCAAAAAATTGTCGGAATAGGGTCCCTTAAGAGAGAGGAGTGATTTCACCATTACCCTTCCGTTGCATTACGTTTCCTTGTATTACGTTTATATTGTCCGCGGTTGCCGTGCGATTCTATTTAGTCCAGGCTAGAAGGCCATATACCTAAAATTTTTACATATATGACATTTTTTGGTGGTTTCTATATGAATTTGACCTGCTGATTCCGAATCCGTTGAGTGCCAGACGATAAACCTTGAGCATTTTTGTCAAAATGGCGAAATCCAATATGGCTGCTGTAAAAGGTACGAAACAAATTAATGGAATCGTGCGTGCAATGAAACATTTTATACACTTAAAAATGATTGTACTCTTTAGTCAAAATACAATTCTATTGAAAATTAATATTTATGAAAAGTATACGAATAAAAAAATTATCAAAATGGTAATATTCAAGATGTCAGCCTAAAAAGTTGTAAGGTTCGATTTTCAGGTATAAATCATTTTTTGAACCGTAATTTACATGAAAATAGAATGTTTTAACAAAGATAAATGTTTAAAATGCTATGCAGGGAGCATAAAAATGTGATTTAGCCTAAAAATAACACTGAAAAAATATTTAGAAACATTCCAAACTTAAGTTTCGGGATTTTGCCGGCTTAAACCAATTTCCTGCAAGAAATAAGTGTCTTTTGCGAAAAAGTTTCCCATATTTTTACAAGTTGCATGAATACGAACTTCTCACTGGTATGAAACGTATTTTTAGCTACCAGTCGGAAGGTATATCCAACGTGTTTGTTTAGTGTTTCGCCTTCAGTTGGATTATGGATTGTTCAGATTGACTTCACCCAAGTAAGGGTATGTGCAATCTCTCGATATTGTAGTTTTGGATGAATTGCAAAACAAATAAGCGGCTTAGCTATTTGCTTGCAATTTTTGCCTTAGCACTGGCCATATTTGTCAAACTGCTCCAGGAGCTTTCCTCGTAAGTTAGAAAGGTGATGAACAGTTACCATCAACCTATCTAAGAGTTTTTGGGAAGTTTCTAATTTCTTGCCGTAAAGTAACTTACTTTTAATTTGGAAGGTTTCTAAATTCTTTCGGAATACTACTGACTTTAGCTAAGTAGTGAGTCATAATCACATCAGCTTCTTCATGAGAAACAAAAGCTTATTGAATTCTAATACCAATCTAATCGGAAAAGAATCGGTACCAGTAATAATTACACATTGACCTGGGGATTGAATATAGTAGACTCACAACAAACTTAATTACTTGCGTCTTATTTGGTACTACTTTCAGTACGATGTCTCTTTTAGAAAGTGGTGATTTATCATTAAGTTGAAAAACACAATAGATATTTTTCTCTTATGTGGCTCGACGTTGTGACGTAGTACTAAGTTTATCGTATCTCTCTAACAGATTGTGTACCGCTAGAATGGTTTGTATCTCGTGCTAAAACCATCAATACAATTACTCAAGCAGCTGGCTTTGCGGGTAAAGGTACTGCCCACAATGTTGCACATTCACCAAGAATGATAATTTCTGGACGACTCTTACCGCTTACCCTGAAAACTGCCTTTAGTTTGACTCTAGTACAGATTTATTAGGACCTCTCATATTTCACTCATTATCAAATAAAGCAGTAGGAAGAGGAGCCAGTTCATGACTAAATAATTTCTGCAAGGAAGCTTTCCCTTGATGACTTCATTAAATCACATACCATTCTTGTGTCCGGTGTATGATTTGAATCACAGATTTTAGTCTTCTTTGGTGTGAACGTAACCATTGTTTTAACCTTCTTAATGTTTAGTGGCATCTTTGAGGCCACGTTTTGTCATATGCATGCCATTGTGTCTTGCCAATTTTTCCCGAGTCCTCTGCATTTAAAGTTCTATCAATACTTTACGCTTAAGTCTATATCACATCAAGAAAGGAAAAAAAAAAACTAAACATATTTTTGTAGAGATGGTAGGTATAGTGATTTGTACAGTTATTTGAAGTAGTAAAATAAAAAAGGGCTTTCTGTTAAAATAAAGCATCAAAATAGAAAACTTTGCAAATTTTTTAGTTAAGTAGTAACAATTTTTTGTTCTGCTGTGTCACAGGCATTTTTAAAAGTCTCAAGACTTTTTTCTCCTTTTTAGTTTAGTAACAATGTTTTGTTCGGTTGATTCGCAGACGCTTCTAAAGTTATCACAAAACATCTATCGAATATATCTATCTCATTAGCCCTAAGCATTTTTTCGCTTTTTCATTTGGATTTTTTTTTTTTTTTTTGTAGTGCTGTTTCTCATACGATTCTATTACTACTGGAAAATATGTTTTTATTTGTTTAGTATGTTTTAAGCCAATTTCTCTCTTCACAGTTTCACAGTAAAAACAAAGCGAAACACTCCTGGAAAATAATTGGCAGTTATAGGCTTAACTTCTGCCAGTAACATACCTGGAACAAATCAGGAAAGTTTCCTGATGAAGGTCAGAAACCTTGCTAAAGAATTTATAACGCTTCCAAAAAAAAGTCAGTCACTTTACGGCAATAAATCGGAAATTTGCGAAAAACTCTTAGATAGGTTGATGGTAGCAGTTCGGCACCTTTCTGGCTTACCAGGAAAGCTCTTGGAGCAGTTTAACAAATATGGCTACTGCTAAGGTAGAAATGTCAAGCAAATAGCTGAGCCGCTAATTTGTTTGCAATTCATCCAAAACTACAATATCGAGAGATTGTACATACACTTACTTGGGTGAAGTCAATCTGGACAATCCATTATCGAGCTGAAGGCGAAACACTAAACAAATACGTTGGATATACCTTCCAACTGGTAGCTAAAAATACGTTTCACACCAGTGAGAATTTCGCATTCATGCAACTTGTATCAATGTGGGAAACTTTTTCGCAAAAGAAACTTGTTTCTTGTAGGAAATTGGTTTAAGCCGGCAAAATCCCGAAACTTAAGTTTGAAATGTTTCTAAATATTTTTACAGTGTTTTTTTTAGGCTAAATCACATTTTTTATGCTCCCTGCATAGCATTTTAAACGTTTATCTTTGTTAAAACATTCTATTTTCATGTAAATTACGGTTTAAAAAATTATTTATACCTGAAAATCGAACCTTATAACTTTTTAGGCTCACATCTTGAATTTTACCATTTTGATAATTTTTTTATTCGTATACTTTTCATAAATATTAATTTTCAATAGAATTATATTTTAACTAAAGAGTACAATCATTTTTAAGTGTATAAAATGTTTCATTGCACGCACGATTCCATTAATTTGCTTCGTACCTTTTACAGCAGCCACATTGGATTTCGCCATTTTGACAAAAATGCTCAAGGTTTAGCGTCTGGCACTCAACGGATTCGGAATCAGCAGGTCAAATTCATATAGAAACCACCAAAAAATGTCATATATGTAAAAATTTTAGGTTTGATGACATTTCAATGGACACTAGCCTGGACTAATTCGAACTATTCCGCGGATCCTAATCGGGAGTTTACTGTAAAGTTTTACACCATTTTCTAAATGTAGCAAGAATGGAACTGAGCCGTTAGCTCAGTGTTTCCCAACCTTTTTTTTTTTAGCTCATCGCCCCCTTCAAGACTCTGAGCTATCTCACCCCCCCCCCCCCCCCCTTCCTCTGAAAAAACAATAATTTGGTGCAAGTGAACACCGATATTACTGAAGATATTATTGAAAATATAAGTACCTTTCTTTAATTGGAAGTAAAATGTACTCAATAAAGCAATTATAACGAATCACTTTTAAACTATAGAAAAATATTAATAAATACCTAAAATACCTTTAACTTCTTTTTCTTTCACAAAGCGAACTGATATAGACATCTGAAGGGAAACATTTAAGTAAGATCGTCGACGTACTTTTCAAAAAACAGAAGTGCATTTTTCAAGAATTTACTTTCTTTTCTACACTGCAATCTAGGGCAATTAAAATCATTGAAACTCAACATTTGAAGGAAAATAAATAGGAAATCTGAAAATTCATAAAATTGACAATAAAAGACAAAATACTTCCTCAGGTTCATTCGAGAGGCAAGGAGAAAGCTGAACTTTTCTTAACTTGTTATTAAGAGCCGTTTTTTTAAGAATCAGGCAGTCAAAAAACTTGACATTTTTGATTTTGCTGAAAATTTCAGAATATATTCTATTATTTAAAATTATTAAACACGTGTTTTTTTATTTTTTCAAAAAAAAATTTTTTCTTTCCGTTTTGGGAGGTCAAAGTTGGACTTAGCTCTTTTTTTCAATAAAAACATGCCAACGTAGATAAGCCAATACTTTTTTCTATAGGAGTGAACCGTGGAATTGACAATTATTTCGTGTTCTACTATGTCCCCACTAACTGTAAGTACATAAATATTTGTGGACGACTCTTGGCGCAAAGGTCAGAGGTAACTCAAAGTTGTACGAAAAGTAGTTTTTTAATACAACTTTGACCGACCAAATCTTCTTGTGGAAACGGTGCACCACGGTAGTTTATATATCAGTAAATAAGAGTAGTATCCAAAAACATAAAGGTATGTGTGGTTGATATTTTCCACATCGAAATATTTGACTCTGAAATTGCAAAAATAGCAAAATCACCTGACTTTGAGGGTCATTATCTCCTTGCACCATGAGTGACCAGATACAAAACTAGTTGGAGTAGAAGCCTTTCTTGTCCCAGAAACACAATCCGTTAACAAACCTATGGCTACTCTTTCAGTTTTTGCATAATTCGGCTCTAAACTTTGAAAAATGAGTGTTTTTCGGCGTTAAGAAAAAAGGCCAATTACCTTTTTTGAAATATGTATTGCTATTATTTGTAGCACTATTATATCCCAACTTCCTAACTAACTGAAATGGCATCTAAAGATGGTTATACAGTTGAAACCAAATTGAAAATGAATTCTCGAAAATACTCAGTATACGCCAAAAACCATATTTCTTTATTTGTCCAGACGACGTTTTTTTGTTACATCTCTTTACTCCGTTCGGTTCCAACATGGTAAGCAATTCATGTACTTCTTATCGTTCTAGTTGCTGTAAAACAGGAAAGCAATGTATCTTAAGTCTGATATAAAGTAATATATCCTGTCATATCAAGTTTATAATGCTAAAAGAATATTTTGAAATGGATAATAAACATAATCCAAAAAAAAAACCTTACTATTCAACTGTGCCCTTTTGGTCGATGTTGTGAATGTCATCAAAAACTTTTTCACCAAACAGAAGCGTCTTTAGCATAATGTCACTTCTTAAAAATCTTGGTACATTAAAGCCCCTCGGTGCAGGTCTGGAAATTTTTGATGACATTCACAACATCGACCAAGAAGGCACAGCTGAACAGCAAGGTTTTTTTTTAGATTATGTTTATTATCCATTTCAAAATATTCTTTTAGCATTATAAACTTGATATGACATTATATATTACTTTATATCAGACTTTAGATATATTGCTTTCCTGTTGTACAGCAACTAGAACAACAAGAAGTACATAAATTGCTTACCATGTTGGAACCGAACGGAGTAAAGAGATGTAACAAAAAAAACGTCGCCTGGACAAATAAAAAAATATGATTTTTGACGTATACTGAGTATTTTCGAGAATTCATTTTCAATTTGGTTTCAACTGTATAACTATTTTTAGATGCCAGTTTAGCTAGTTAGGAAGTTGGGATATAATAGTGCTACAAATAATAGCAATACATATTTTAAAACAGGTAATTGGCCTTTCTTCTTAACGCCGAAAAACACTCATTTTTCAAAGTTTAGCGCCGAATTATGCAAAAACTGAAAGAGTAGCCATAGGTTTGTTAACGGATTGGGTTTTGGGGACAAGAAAGGCTTCTACTCCAACTAGTTTTGTATCTGGTCACTCATGGTGCAAGGATATAATGACCCTCAAAGTCACGTGATTTTGCGATTTCTGCAATTTCAGAGTCAAATATTTCGATGTGCAAAATATCAACCACACATATCTTTATATTTTTGGATACTACTCTTTGGTGGGTATTTACTGATATATACACAACCGTGGTGCACCGTTGCCACAAGAAGATTTGGTCGGTTAAAGTTGCATTACAAAACTATTTTTCGTACAACTTTGAGTGACCTCTGACCTTTGCGCCAAGAGTCGTCCACAAATATTTATGTACTTACAGTTAGTGGGGATATAGTAGAACACAAAATAATTGTCAGTTCCACGGTTCACTCCTAAACCAAAAAGTATTGGCTTATCTACGTTGGCATGTTTTTATTGAAAAAAAGAGCTAAGTCTAACTTTGACCTCCCAAAACGGGAAGAAAAAATTTTTTTTGAAAAAATAAAAAAAACACGTGTTTAATAATTATAAATAAAGAATATATTCTGAAATTTTCAACAAAATCAAAAATGTCAAGTTTTTTGACTGCCTGATTCTTAAAAAAAACGGCTCTTAATTGCCTGAGCTCTGAACAGCCGCTTTTGTAAATATTCACAATTTCAGTTTTTTCTAACATTTTATTATTACTGCTTTCTCGTCTAAATACCCATCACTCCCCTATCGCCCCTCAAGAATTTACCGCCCCTTGAAGGAGCCGAATCGCCCCCTTGGGGCGATCGCCTCCACGTTGGAAACCGCTGCGTTTGATGATCGAGCAAGGGGATCTCGGAATGAATGCGGATCCCACAATTTTTATCAATAGAAGAACTATGGAATGAAATTTTCTCTTTGCAAATGTACGTAGGCAATGAATACTAAAACATCCATAACGGAAAAGATACAGGGCTTTAGAGCTAAAATGAGATGATAAATTTTTCCATTCATTTTAGTTATGAATTTACTTTTAACGTA